>CAUYLZ010041953.1:0-22587 GCA_963573645.1 Pithecia hirsuta | reverse complement strand
CATTCTCGTTAGCATTTCGTTAAATCTTCTTTCAAGGTTCTTAGTTTATTTGTATTGGGTTAGTACATATTCTTTTAGCTCACAGAAGTTTCTTATTATCCACCTTCTGAAGCCTGATTCTGTCAGTTCATCACACTCATTCTCCGTCAGGCCTTGTTCTCTTGCTGATGAGGAGTTGCGATTCCCTGTAGGAGGAGAGGCATTCTGATTTCGGGTGTTCTCAGCCTTTTTGTACTGGTTTCTTCCCATTTTTGTGGATTTATCCACCTGGTGTCTTTGTAATTGCCGACTTTCAGATTGGGTCTGAGTGGACGTCCGGCTTGTTGATGATGAAGTTTTTCTGTTTCTTAGTTTTCCTTTGGCGGACGCCCCTTCCCCACAGAGCTAGGCCTTCCCAGGTTCAGCTGTGCTTACTGTGAAACTCTCAGTCCTCAGTGCTTCCAATTGCTATTCTCCTTGTGGGTATGGGACCAGCTGAGACCGACTCAAAGTGCACCCAGTCCTTTATACTCCACACTGAGAAGCGCCACGCCGCGCCAGCCAAAAGAGTCGCGCTGGTGACCCATGTGGCTTCTCTGCTGCGTATCTCCCAGTTTGTGGGCAACAGAAATTCGTCTGAAAGTGCAGCGTCCATTCGCTCTCTGCGCTTTCACTGGGAGCTACAATCCTGAGCTGCTGCTAAACGGCCATCTTGGATCTCTCTCCGTCTGGTGATGAAGTTTTTTCTGTTTCTTAGTTTTCCTTTGGCGGACACCCCTTCCCCACAGAGCTGGACCTTCCCAGTTCAGCTGTGCTTGCTGTGAAACTCTCAGTCCTCAGCGCTTCCAATTGCTGTTCTCCTTGTGGGGATGGGACCAGCCGAGCCTGACTCAACAGGCATCCCAGCCCGTATACTCCGTACCAAGAAGCGCCACGCCGGGGCACCGGCAAAATAGCCACGCCGGCCAAAAAAGTCGTGTGGGCAACCTTTGTGGCTCCTCCACTGGGAATCTCCCAGTCTGTGGGCAAAAATTCGTCTGAAAGTGTGGCGTCCACTCGCCCTCTGCGCTTTCACTGGGAGCTACAATCCTGAGCTGCTGCTAGTCGGCCATCTTGGATCTCTCTCCACTTCTAGACTTTTACAGACGGGTCATTTTATAAAGGGCATTTGAACACCCAAGTTTAGGAGGGCTGTAGTCTCAAAGAAGAGTCTTTTTGGATTAAAATCTCACCACTCAATCTTCCTTTTTCTTTCTTTCTTTCTTATTTTTAAGAGACAGGGTCTCACTATGTTGTCCAGGCTGGGCTCAAACAATCCTCTCACCTCAGTCTCAGTGAGGTGAGATTACAGGCGTGAGCCACTGCACCCAGCCTCAGTCCTCTTTGCTCTCATTTCATCATGGACTAGCGTTACAGCTGGCACACAGTGGACCCTGCACAAGGCCCAGTGTTTATGAGCCTCTTCTCAAGTCCTCTGTCCTGTCTCAAAGCTGGATTCCCTGTGTCATCACCCAGGCTCTGCTCGAATGCTTCTGAGGACACTCCACTCACTACTGCATGAGCCAGCCTCCTTGCAGTGCCAGAAGCTCTAACTAGTGTGAAGTTGAAACCATCCTTGCAATCTTTTATCATACGTCCCTAGCTCATCCCTGAGAACATAAATTTCCTCAAAAAACGGGCCTTTTCTCAGTCCACAAACTTTTTCTCCTGCCTCCCATCCTTCTGTGTTACTAGGGACTCATCCATCAATAGCTCTGTGCTCCCTCCAGCCTCAAGATCCAATTGTCCTGCCCTAAACAGTTTGCAGTCCCTTCAGAGGAGCTCCCATCAGAGTGTGGCATTTCAAATCCTTCCAAAGTTAGTTTTGCCTGCCCTCTCCTCCTTCCAGCTTTTAGGAAAAACTTTAAGTGAATTTTCTTTTCTTCTTCTTTTTTTTCTGCACAACTTATTTGTGATGGCAAAGCACGTCTCCAGGGCTCTCCCACCCCACAGTTCCCTGAGCCTGCTCCAAACCCTCAGGAACAATGCTTCCATTTTGCTATTTTCTTGCAAGTGTCTCTCCTTATGATAGTATGCCCTCGCTAAAAGTAGCTATTGGCAGAAGGATCTGCATTTAAAGTAGCCTGGGTGGGAGACCGGGGCCAGAACACAATGTGCTCTTGTTGGAGGGAGAATTTGCTTGTAGTTCAGAGGTAGAGGCCCCTAACATGGGCACAGCACCGCTTCCGGGCCACAAAAACTTCTAGAACTCTGTTCATACAGCAGTCCCTGAAAGCCACCCCATCTGCATCCTGACTCAGCAGATGAGGAAAGGGAGCTTCGACATGGGTGAGGTCAGCTTTCCATGAGCAAATGTTACATCGACACCCCAAGCATTGGTGATTTTGCACGCCAGCACTATGAGGCACCACACAGAAAAATAACTCTCTCATCTTTGCAACAGCTCCCCAAGGGCACAGAGTCCACGGGGTGGAAATGGGCCCGGACTCTGGAATCAAACAGACTTGGCTTCAAATTCTGTTTCTGGCACTTACTGGCTGCCTAAGATTTTTGGTCCCCTCTGAACCTCAGTCTCTTTGTTTATAAAACGGGTATAATAGTACTTACCTTATAGGCCTCCAGTGAGGTTAAAATGAGACCTGTAAGGCACTCATCACAGCACCTGATGCTCAGCAGGTGATCAATAAATAGTAGATGTCATTACTACTCTCCTCCCATTTACGAGGAAAATATGGTTCATGAAGCTTAAGTCGCCAAAGCAGTACTCGAAAGATCAGAGACACATGCTCACAGCAGACTTCGCTGAGTGTTTCAGGTTCCCATTTTCCCATTTTTCAAACTCATGTCCCAGAACTCACTGAACACACAGTGATGAAGTCACTAAAAGCAGTCTCTGAGCCAGACCACCTGGGTTCAAATCCTACCTCCTCCAGTACAGAGCTGAGTAATCTAGGGCAAGACATTTACCCTCTCTATCTCAGTTCCTCATCTGTAAAGTGAGAATAGTTAGAATACCGACTTTACAGAGTTGCAGGGGAGAGTAAATATAGTTAGAGGGTTTAGAACAGTGTCTGCAGCATAGTAAATGGTACATGAGTATTATCTGCTATTATTTTTTGTGATAACTGTAAGTGTTCTATTGATTAGGGTCAGGGTTAGGGTTACTATGTGCACTTTACTATGTTACCTCACTCTATCCTCATACACCTTTGGAGACAGGTACTAGTGACACACCCATTTTATAGGTGACAAAGGCTATAAGGTTAAAGAGCTGAGTGACTTGCCCAAGGTCACGTTTAGTAAGAAGGTGGCCATTGACATGGTTTTGCTGTGTCCCCACCCAAATCTCATCTTGAATTGTAGCTCCCATAATTCCTACGTGTTGTAGGAGGGACCCAGTGGGAGACAACTGAATCATGGGGGGTGGTTCCCCCATACTATTCTCATGGTACTGATTAAGTCTCACAGGACCTGATAGTTTTATAAGAGGAAATGTCCCCTTTTGATCGGCTCTCGCTCTCGCTTGCCTGCAGCCATGTAAAATGTGCCTTTCACCTTCCGCCATGATTGTGAGACATCCTCAGCCCTGTGGAACTATAAGTCCATTAAACCTCTTTTTCCTGATAAATTACCCAGTCTCAGGTATGTCTTTATTAGCAATGTGAGAACAGACTAATACAGCCATGCTGTGAATTCAGCTCTGAAACTGCAACACGTAACCACTGTGCCACACTACTTCCCCGCCGCTGCAGCGGGAGATCCCAGAGGGGCTCATATGTCACACTGTCCATTCAGCACCTGTTCTGCTCACCAGAGGGGACCTGGGTAATTTTCCTGACTGAGGGAAGGGGCTTTTGCGGTTTCCAATGTAAGCAGAGAGAGTCAGTTTTGCTCTTGTGCTGAAATGAATTTCAGACCCTCCTATGTGTTGGCAAACTCAACTTACGGCAGACACGCCCAGCACGAGGCTACCTTCCCAAAGCACTTCTGTGTTCCCATCAGGAAAAATGACTGCCACTGAAGAATGGCCCATGTCCTTTCCCAGGACACGGAACCCCATGCGTGCTTGGCTGTCCGCTGTGGGCCAAAAGCTGACCTGCATTTATTTCATTTATTTATTAGTCTCAGGTATTCCATGGCACCTGCTTTCTCCCAAAATAACTAAGAAGGAGCACCCAGAGGATAAGGAGCTCAGAACTTGCAAAACATGTGCAGCAACTGGTGAGCCACGGCAACTTTGCTCTCACACCCTAGTTGTTGCATTTATTTTCAATTTAATTAGGCACAGCAGCCACATAATTCAAAACTCAAAATTATAAAGAGATACAGTGGAAAAGTCTCATTTTTATCCCCCCACCACGGCCACTTCCATTAGTGTGATGGTTGATTTACATGTCAGCTTGACTGGCCACAGGATGCCCAGATGAAACATTATTTCAAGGTATGCCTGTGAAGGTGTTTCTGGATGAGATGAGCATTTGAATCAGTGGACTCAGTACTAAGTACATGGCTCTCCCCAATGTGGGTGGGTACCATCCAATCCATTGAGGACATGAATAGAACAAAAGGAAGAAGAAGAAGGAATGTGTCCCTTCTTTTCCTGCTTTATTGCTTGAACTAGGACATCTTATCTCATCTTCCCCTACTCTTGCACTGTGATTGACATCATTAGTTTATTTCGTTCTCAGGTCTTTGAAATAGGACAGACTTATACCACTGGCTTGCCTGGGTCTCCAGGTTGCAAACTGCAGATCATGAGATTTCTCAGCCTCCATAATTGAATGATTGCATGGACAAATCCCTTATCATAAATCAACCCCCCTCTCTATCTCACTGTATGTGTGTACATATATATTTCCTATTTTTTTCTGTTTCTCTGGAAAACTCCTAATTAATAATTAATCCTAATAATTCTTGTATAGCCTTTCAAATTTTCTTTATGTAAACAGAAGCAAATATGAATGTATATTCTTACTCACTCCACACTTAAACAAATAGTAGTATACTATATTACCTCCTTTTAGTAATATTTTTGTTTTTAATCAAATCGGTGCCTGCAGAGTATGGTCATTTTGTTTTACAGTTGCATAGTTTTCCATTGCAAGGAGATACCAAATCTATGTAACCAATTCTCTACTACCTATGAGCCCCTGGACAGTTCCCAAACTTCTTCTGTTACAAATAAGGCTACAATAAACACTGAGTTACAAGTGCTACTTTGCACACATACAATGCAGTAAATTTCTAGAAACAGATTGCTAGATTAAAGGAGGGTGCACTTGTAATCTGGATGGACCGTGCCAACTGGCCCTCCAGAAGGACCATAGTGACACACACTCCCCCCAGCAATAGATGAGAGTGTCTGTTTCCCCACAGCCTCACCAGCAGAATATGTTCACAAACTTTGAAACTGTTCTCGATTTTACGGTTGGGTTTTAATTGCATGTCTATTTTTTAAGTGAGATTAAACATGTTTTCACATATTTAAAAGTCATTTGTATTTCCTTTCCTAGAAATTACCTGGTCATACCTTCCATCCATTTCTCTAATGGATTATTGTTACTGTTTTCTGATCAATTACTAGGAACTCTCTTTCCTATGCTGGAGAAACTAGCCTCTTTTTTGTCCTGTGACTTGCAAAGATTTCCCCCAGTTTGTCATTTGTCTTGTGATTTTTCATATGGTGTTTGTATTATGCTGAGGTGTTTTATTTTTACATACAGCCAGCCGTCAATCTTTTCTTTCCTAGCTCTTCAGTGTTTGAGTAAACTTCTGCTACGGATCGAACTGTGCTCCGCAAAAGGACATATTAAAGTTCTCACCCTCTGGTCTTATTTGGAAATAGGGTCATTGTGGATGTGATTAGTTAAGATGAGGTCATGTTGGAGTTACATGGGCCTCCATCCAGTGTGACTGGTGTCCTTATAAAAGGCTGTATGAAGACACACAGGGGCAAGGCCATGTGATGACAGAGGCAGAGATTGGGGTGACATGGCTACAAGCTAAAGAGTGCCAAGGACGGCTGGCCACCACCAAAGTCAGGAGGAGGTGAGGAAGAATTCTACCTAGGCTCAGGGAGAACGGCCCTGCTAATACCTTGCAGTCTCTCTGGAGACTTCCACCTCCAGAGAGAATACATTTTTGTTGTTTAAAGTCATTTTGTTGTTTAAGTTTGCTGTACTTTTTTCCATCAGTCCCAGGAAACTAACACAGCCTCCTTCATCTGAATTTCCAGCCTAACATTGCCAAACTCATTTTTCCAAGTTCTGAAGATTAGGGAGGTGAAACATTGGAAGCATCATGCACTAGTGATAGAGAAGGGCTTATTCTGGTTATTGCCTTAGAGGAAAGGAAAGGAATGGAGGAAATGACCCACTTGGGCCTTTCTAAATGATAGTGCTAAGAAAGCAGGGACCAGAGACGGGAAAGTGCCACCTTGACCCAAACATTATGAACTTGAGAGGAGTTTCCATCTGCAGTGGCTCAAGCTTTAGTCCTTCCAGCCTCTGCCACATCCATGTGCCACCCACGCCATGCACAGTCACTGCCTTAATATTTTCTTTGAGTTGACTCACTTCTTAAAACAAGTTAAGAATAAACTTAAATTAATATACCTAAAAGGGAAATTTTAAAAATCACAAATATATAACTGTCAAAAAATACAAGGTAACTAGAAAAATTAATCTAATGAATCCCCCCATGAAAGATAGATCTTTCTAGAGGCCACTGCCCATCTGATGACTCTCTTCGTTATACAAAGAGAATTAGCAAGTGTTTGGTGTTAAAAACCATCCAGCATCAACCTGAGATTTTCTTCTGGACTTAATTAAAAGAGCTGAAAGCAAAGCGAGATTTTAAAAAAATGACTAAGGCGTTCCATGTTTTGGGAAATACTGGTTTAGTAAATAAGAGTGCGGGTTTTGGAGAGAGGCTGACTAATGTGATGGTAGTACAAATACTCACATATCTTTTACCCAGATGCATCTGCTATTAATATTTCACCCATGTGCTCTACCCATTCCCCCTCTCTCTACACGCACACACACACACGCACACACATGCACACACACACACACCTGTGCCAAACACACACCCAGCACACGTGTATTATTTTTCTTTTGTGAATCATTTCAGATTTACATGCATAATGGCCTTTTACCTGTAAATATTCCCATTTGTATTTCCCAAGAAAAATAACATTCTCTTCTAGAATTCTGGATTTATCACCAACTTCAATCACTTTAACACTGATACAATATTTTATCCAATCCATTCTCCATAGTACAATTTGTCAATTAACTAACAATTTCCCCTATCACATCTCCCCCTCTATCTAGAATCCAGTCTAGAATTGGGCACTGCATTTGGTTGTCCTAGCCCTTCAGATTCCTTTCATCTAGAACATTTCTTTTGTTTGTTTGTATAGAGTCTCACTCTGTCACCCAGGCTGGAGTGCAGCAGCACAATCTTGGCTCACTGCAACCTCTGCCTCTCAAATTCAGTTCTCATGCCTCAGCCTCCAAGTAGCTGGGATTACAGGTGCCCACCACCATACCTGGCTAATTTTTGTATTTTTAGTAGAGATGGGGTTTCACCATGTTGCCCAGGCTGGTTTTGAACTCCTGGCCTCAAGTGATCTGCCCACCTCAGCCTCCCAAAGTGCTGAGGTTACAGGCGTGAGCCACTGCACCCAGCCTCATTTAGAACATTTCTTCAGTCTTTTTCTGTCCTTTACAACATTGGCATTTCTGAAGAATAAGGGATCTTTTTTTGAAATTGAATGTTTCTAATTCTAGGTTTATCTGCTCCTTCCTTATTAAATTTGGATCACACATCCTCCCAGAATACTGCATGGGCGATGCTGTGTCCTTCTCAGGGCAACCTGTCTGTCTGCCTCTCAGTGATGACACTGATACTGATCACCAATTTCTCCACGGCATAGTGACTATTATTTTCTCTTAAAATTAATAAGCCATCTGTGAAGAGATCATTTAAGATCACACAAAATGCTACTCCTTATCAACACCCCTCACCCAAAATTTAGTATCTATTGATGATGATTCTTGACTGAACCAATCTTTATTATAGTGGTTGCAACATGATGTGTTTCTAACCGTGCTATACCCTACATTTCTAGCTGGTCCTTGGCATTCAACTGTAAGCACAAAACCTCTCTCTTCCCTATTTACTGATTTATCTATTTATCAGTGGTATATATTCATAGGTTTGTATTTTTTCAATGGTTTATAATTCACTATTTGACGCCCTAATTGTCTCAGATGAAAGCCTGCTATATTGTTACATTTCAAAATTTACTCTTTACTCAAATATGAAACAATCAGTGCCCCTAGTAAAACATTTTAGAACATACAGTAGAGTATACAAAGTCAAAAAAAAAAAAAAAAAAGAATCTCCTTTTCGCCATTCCCTTTCCCCTGGGTAACTACAGTTAACTATTTCCTCTCTCATCTCCAAGAGATTTTCTAGGCACCTAAAGTTACCATTAGTATAACTCTTCTGACTACTCTGTGATGTAGTTAGAGTTTTCTCTGACCTTGCTTGAGTTGTTCACCAAATCAATTAGCACTCCCCGTCCTCTGGGGGTGACAGTGTCCTGGGTATTAAAAATTGTTCTTCTCCAAACTGAAAGGTGGTGAGGATGTGCACTAGAACAGGTGTTAGGAAACCCAGGTTCCAGCCTGAACTTGCTTCCCTTCTCTTCTGTGCCTCAAATCCCTCTTCATCAAAACTAAGCCAGTGATGTTTAGTAGACCTGAGAGTCCGATTGCTGTGAAAACACTTACAAGAGGGCTTCATAGATGAAAGGTAGTTTTATTGTGATTAGAGGAAGCAGGGCAACTTAGTAAATGTAAAACCAGCTGTATTAGTCTATAGCAAGTGGGAGAAGACTCCAGTCAAATTTGTTTAAGTAAACAACAAATAATGTATTGGCTAATATAACTGAGTAACACATGGTACTAGCTTCAGGAACGGCTGGATCCAGCTGCTCAAATGAGGTCACTGGGAATCTTTTGCCCTCCATATCTTGTCTCTGTTTTCCTTTGAGTTGCCTTTAGTTTCAGGCAGTCTTCCCCTAGGCAAGATGGCCACATTCTATGAGTTTAGTGACCCAGAGAAAAGAGGGCATCATTCCTCAACAATTCCAGCAAAGTTCCCAGAATTGGGCCCCATTCAACCTGAGTCCAGTTTCTGAACCTTGAGGGCAGAGGGATAGCATGTTGTGATTGCCCAGGGGGAGGTCACAGGTCTGCACTTAGAACTGGAGAGCAGGGCAATGACCTGAAGGTACAGTAGAAATGAGAAAGGAGAAGAAAGAAAAGAAAACCAGGAGATGAAAGGATGCCAGGCAGGCAAGATAAGCACCATTTATTGCAGAGGACTACAAATGGAAATGAGGAAAATAAATGTGGGGGCCATTAGTAAACTGAAATATACTATGCAAGCATAAGAGGTTACGCCTGCAGCCCTCAACAGGGCCTAGAATCCAATCCCAAGGAACCGTCTGTGCTTACGTGCTCTCACCTATGAGGCTCCAAGCTCTCTGAGGTGAGGGCTGGGTTATTTCTGGCTCCAAGTCTCTACAGCCCTGTGACAGTCTCCCCACCAAGGAAGCTCCCCTCCTAAGAGCCAGCGGAGGTGTGGACACAGCTAGAGTTCTGGCAGGGTTAGAGAAATGGTATCTACCCAGCCTCCAAGCTTGGAAGATGAGACTGCAAGGCCAACAACGGGCAGCACTTCAAAGGTGACACCTTGCTCAGCAAGGAGCTATGATTAGCAGTTAGATGAGAGGGATCTGAATTGGTTAAGAAAATGAAAACGAAATCTGCATTGTGCTGAAACCAATAGAGGTGAGCAGAGCCCATGAAGAGATGCCGTGCCAACCCTGGGCATCCTGGGTGGCACCAGTTTCTCCCAAAGACATGATGAGTCCTGAGCTTCTTGGACAACCAGTAAGGGCAAGCTCTGACCTTCTGGAGAGGTACAAGGACAAGTCCTTGAGAGGTGGCTGTGGTTTCTGCATTTGTGTCCCTGGGGCCTGGAATGAGGGAGACACACCGGCCCCCACCCCGTGAAGGGGAAATGGTGAAGTGACTCGGAAAGAAGTCAGAGGGGGGCTCAGAGATTTCCCCGACGGACCCAATAAGATCTCAAGAGGAGCCTGAAGTTGTCTGATGATTCTCAGACTCCGGGATTCCACCAACTAGAAAATCTCCCTCCCGAAAAAAAGCAAAACAAATAAAAAACTGGGAGAACGTACAAAAGGAGGCTGTCATTTTGATTTGTCCAGTGAAACATTTAAAAGCAAGAAATTAGAAATTTTGTCATAAAAAGATAACACGTCACATCCTCAAAATAGGAAGAAAATAAAAATAACAGACCATTCTTTCAATTGGACCAGTGTAGGGCACACCTTGGAGATATTGTGGGCTTGGCTCCAGATCACCACAATAAAGCAAATACAGGCAGACCTCATTTTATTGCTTTGCTTTATTGTAGTTTGCAGATACAGTTTTTTAAAAAACAAATTAAAGGTTTGTGGCAATCTTGTGTTGAGCAACTTTATCGGCGTCATTTTCATGTCTCTATGTCACAGTTTGGTAATTCTCTAATATTTCAATTTTTTTCATTACTATTATATCTGTTATGGAGATCTGTGATCAGTGATCTTTGATGTTATTCATAATTGATTTGGGCACCACAAACCGTACCCATATAAAATGGTGAACTTAATGTATAAATGTTCTCTGTGTTCTGACCTCAACCGACAGTTTCCCCCACCTATCTCCCTCTACTCAGGCCTCCCCGTTCTCTGAAACAAAACAATATTGAAATTGGGCCAATCCGCAATCCAACAATGGCCCCTAAGTGCTCAAGTGAAAGGAAGAGTCTCATGGCTATCACTTTAAATCAGAAACTAGAAATGATTAAGCTTAGCGAGGAAGGCATGTGGAAAGCTGAGACAGGATGAAAGCTAGGCCTCTTGCAACAAATGTTTGGCCAAGTTGTGAATGCAAAGGAAAAGTTTTTGAAGGAAATTAAAAGCGCTACTCCAGTGAACACTCGAATGATAAGAAAGCAAAACAGTCTTACTGCTAATATGGAGAAAGTTTGAGTGGTCTGGAAAAAAGATCAAACCAGCCACAACATTCCCATCTACCAAAGCCTAATCTGGGGCAAGGCCCTAACTCTCTCCAATTCTATGAAAGCTGAGAGAAGTGATGAAGCTGCAGAAGAAAAGTTTGAAGCTACCGAGAGTTCAGGAGGTTTAAGGAAAGAGGCCATCTTTATAACATAAAAGTGCAAGGTGAAGGAGCAAGTGCTGATGGACAAACTGCAGCAAGTTATCCTGGAGATCTAGTTAAGATCACTGATGAAGGTGGCCACACTAAACAATACATTTTTAATGCAGACGAAACAGCATTCTATTGGGAGAAGATCCCACCTAGGACTTTCATAGCTAGAGAGGAGAAGGCAATGCCTGGCTTCAAAGCTTCAAATGACAGGCTGAATCTCTTGTTAAGGGCCAATGCAGCTAATAACTTTAAGTTGAAGCCAATGCTCATTTACCATTCTAAAAATCCTAGGACCCTTAAGAATGACATTAACTCCACTCTGCCTGTGCTCTATGAATAGAATAACATAAAAGCCTGGATGACAGCATGTCTGCTTGCAGCATGGTTTGCTGAATATTTTAAGCTCACTGTTGAGACCTACTGCTCAGAAAAAAAGGTTTCTTTCAAAATATTACTGCTAACAACAGTCCACGTGGACACCCAAGAGCTCTCATGGAGATATACAAAGAGATTAATGTTTTCATGCCCACTAACATAGCAACCATTCTGTAGCCCATGGATCAAGGACTAATTTTGACTTTCAAATTTTATTATTTAAGAAATGCATTTCATAAGGTTGTAGCTGTCATAGATAGTGATTCCTCTGATAGATTTGGCAAAATAAATTGAAAAGCTTCTGGAAAAGATTCACCATTCTAGATGCCATTAAGGACATTCATAATTCACAGGAGGAGGTAAAAATATTAACATTAATAGGAGTTTGGAAGAAGTTGAATCCAGCCCTCATTAATGACTTTGAGAGGTTCAAGATTTCAGTGGAGGAAGTCACTGCAGATGTGGTGGAAACAGGCTGGGTGTGGTGGCTCATGCCTGTAATCCCAGCACTTTGGGAAGCCAAAGTGGATAGATCACCTGAGCACAGGAGTTTGAGACCACCCCAGGAAACATGGTGAAACTCCGTCTCTACTAAAATACAAAAATTTAGCTAGGCATGGTGGCACATGCCTGTAGTTCCAGCTACTCAGGAGGCTAAGGCATGAGAATTGCTTCAGCCCCAGAGGCAGAGGTTGCAGTGAACTGAGATTGTGCCACATCACTTCAGCTTGGGCTACAGAGTGAGACTCTGTCAAACAAATAAAAAAGGATGTGGCAGAAATAGCAATAGCACTCACGCCTGTAATCCCAGCACTTTGGGAGGCTGAGGTGGGCAGATCACGAGGTCAGGAGTTCAAGACCAGCCTGACCAACATGGTGAAACCTGTCTTTACTAAAAACATGAAGAAAAAAAATTAGCCAGGTGTGGTGGCACATGCCTGTAGTCCCAGCTATTCAGGAGGCTGAGGCAGGAGAATTGCTTGAACCTGGGAGGTGGAGGTTGCCGTGAGCCAAGATTGCACCACTGCACTCCAGCCTAGGCAACAGAGCAAGATTCCATCTCTAAATAAATAAACAGCAAGAGAACAAGAATGAGAAGTGGAGCCTGAAGATGTGACTGAATTGCTGCTCTCTCATGAGAAAACCTATATGGATGGGGAGTTGCTTCTTACAGATGAGCAAAGAAAATGGTTTCTTGAGATGGAATCTACTCCTGGTGCAGATGCTATGAACGTTGTTGAAATGACAAGAAAGGATTTAGAATATTATAGGAACTTAGTTGATAAAGCAGCAGCAGGGATTGAGAGAACTGACTCTAATTTTGAAAGATGTTCTGCTTTGGGTGAAATGCTATAAAACAGCATTGCATGCTACAGAGAAATCTTTCGTAAGAGGAAGAGGATAGACTCATCAATGCAGCAAACTTTGTGTTTGTCTTATTTTAAGAAATTTCCACAGCCATCCCAACCTTCAGCAACCACTGCCCTGATCAGTCAGCAGCCTTCAACATCGGGGTAAGACCCTCCACCTGCAAAAACACTACAACTCGCTAAAGGCGCAAATGATCATTAGCGTTTTTTAGCAATGAAGTACTTTTAAATTAAGGTATGTACATTCTTTTAGACATAATGATATTGCACACTTTATGGCCTACATACAGTAATAATGTAAACACAACTTTTATACATACTGGGAAACCAAAAAATGCATGTGACTTGCTTTATTGCGATATTGGCTTTATTGTGGTGTTCTGGAACCAACCCCACAGCATCTCTAAGATATGCCTACAGCTTTATGAAACTCTTCACATCCACTTTACTTTCCTCATTTTGCAGTGGGCCAGTGGTCACAGTCTGACCTGAACCCCATGTATTGATGTTTGGCAAAAAGTTTTGTGCAGCCTGAGAGTCATAAGTTCAAATCTTCATTTTGCTATACCCTAGTTGCCAAATCTTAAGCAAGTCACTCCGACTCCCAGTTTCCTTATCTATAAAATGGGGACAGTAATTCCTATCTTGCAGGGAGTCTGTGCATGCATTCGCTGATATTTCCTGAGCATTTCCTGTGTGCCAGACACTCTGCTAGATTCTGGAAAGGCAACCTTGAAATGAAATGCACAGTCCTAGTTGAAAAGAGATGAAATTATGCAAAAGTGTATACCATTAAGTATTTAACAGCATGTTTAAGTGCTTTGAAGAAGTACAAGCTGTTAGGAGGATTTAGACTCTGGGTTAAGCTGCCCACTGATCACTCCTACACATGGTAAGGATTAATCATTTGTGATTTTCTCACCTCCACAAACTGTATTATTTAACATATTTTTCTTTAAATGGACTCTTTTTCCTCCTTAAATAAATTGAGCCTTGTTCTAATAAATGCTACTAATTTGTGTATTTTATAGGTTATCTTTCTACATATTTTTCCTAACACACACTAAAATGAACATATCAGTAAATAAAGAAAGGTCCAAAGCTCACTTTGGACAGCAGAGAAATAATCTTCACATGAATGTCTGGTACACAGCCGGCCTTCTCAAAGTGTGAGCCCCCTCTCTTCTGACCATCTGCCCTGGGAAAAAAGTGATCATCATTTATAAAGCCTGGTATCCCCAGCTCTTCTCTCCAAAAACCCCCCACTTTACCCCAGAATAAAGGAAAGTCAAGCTTAACTCAACCTCAACCCAGCTCACTGACATAGCATTAGAGTTAAAACCAACTTGGCTTTGCACCTTGAATTAAATGTATGGTAAAACCCAGAAATGCCAATTCCAGAGCCAGAGAAAAACACTTTTATCCAACTGTACTCGGTGCAAAGTCTATAAATCAGGAACCCATCACATACGTACACACATGCACACACACAACACATTCATACTCAGATACACACACAAACTCACACACTTAAGCACTTACACATATTCACACAGACTCTGACACACACACATTCATAGACTCACATGCACAGCATGCTTATTCATGCACACCCACACACTGGCACAATACATTCATGTATTCACACACACCCTTTCTTGAGCAGTTAAAGACCATTTCAACTTTTAAAAACGTCTTAATTTGGTTTAATAGCATTTCAAGTTTCACAGAAGGGGGGCAGATGTAGGTCAAATAAATTTAATGCTGCCTTAAAAAATAAGTGGAAACCATAGCCCTGGCACTCAGGGATGGCAGGCGTAACACTGGCAGAGAAGGGGAAGGTAACCTTAGAGAGTGAAGGGGCCAGCGATTTTTCGATACTGATGTATTCTCTTTGCATATGAAATTCATAGAAATTTTTTGCTCTGCCACAAAGAAATCATGCTCTGTACCATTAATTTTTAAACAAGCGGTCATTTCAGTTGATCTGTTGTTTCCAGCTTTTTGAAAGAGACACAGTTTCAAGATATACTTTACTTTTCTCTTAACTGCACCCCCAGAGAATTGGGAGGGAAAGTGCCATGATGGTGAGTGACATTGAGCCCCAGGTCCGGGGGTACTAGAGGGAGGGGTGGGGACTGGGGTGAACTGATGAAGACATGCTCTGGCTAAAGGGAGTGGCTGTGACTGAGACCCTCAATTGTCACCATGCAGGAATGCACAGCTCATTTGGCAGATCTCCCAATGGTCCCAGAGAAGCCAGAAATCTGGGTTTTTATATGGAATCTCCTAATTTTTAAATGCCGGCAACTCATTCAAATCAAAACAATCTCAGGCCAAAGAAAGCACATCTGTGGGGTAGAGGTGGCCGCGGCCTGCCCGTTTGTGACCTCTGATGAAGAATGAAGAAAATGGGCCTGGAATCAAGTGATCTAGGTATCACTAAGGCTGGGAGACCAACTTCTTATGTGGGGCTCCTCCTCAGCCAGTCCAAGCCTCAGTTTCCCCATCTGTATAATGCAAGGGCTGGCCTAGATAACATCCGCACTCTGCCGCCCAGGCCTCTCTGAAAAGCACTAAGTGGAAAGAACAGCGTATCCAGGCCATGAAAGGGGCATAATTTGACACCATTTCAAAAACCGGGAATTCAACGAGAAATGTTTCTCTTCCCCGGCTGAGGTTTTTGGAGGCAGTGGGCGTGTTTTTAAAAAAAACACAACACACCAAGTCAGGAATTTCATCAGGAAAAACGTGGCAGCCCCGAATGGGCTCACATCTGGGGATCTGCTTGTTGTGAGTACACACTGTTCTGCCTGCCACAGACAATAGCTCAAAGCTGGAGACACTACTGTGAGGCTGATGGGGCTCCTTTGGGAGACTGGGAGCAGTAACTGCCCCAGACTGGCCTCCTGGTGAGCACAGCAGAAACATAGATAGGGGCCTCCCATCTCCAGTAGAGAAAAGAAAAGGCCAAACTGCAAAGTTCTCAAGCACGATGTCTCAAGCACAGTCCCTTGTCCCCACACCTGCAGCTTTGAAGGCAGGTCAGCCCTTGCCTGAAGCTGAACCCAACTTTCTAATTCCTGCTCTCAAACAATCATGGTCATGATTCCCTCCATGTGCTGAGTGTGACGATGGGGCTGGCACAGTGCTGAGTGCCTCAGTGCACTATCTCGTTGAATCAGAGAGAGGAACTCTTCTTACTCCATGATATGGCTTGGCTGTGTCCCCACCCAAATCTCATCTTCAATTGTGGTTCCCAAATCCCCATGTGTCGTAGAAGGGACAAGGTGGAGATAATTGAATCATGGGGGCGGTTTCCTCTGTCCTGTTCTCATGATAGTGAATTAGTTCTCACAAGATCTGATGGTTTTATAAGTGGCTTCCCCCTTTGCTGGGCACTGATTCTTCTCCTTCCTGCTGCCATATGAAGAAGGATGTGTTTGCTTCCCCTTCCGCCATAATTGTAAGTTTCCTGAGGTCTCCCCAGCCATGCTGACCTGAGTACTCTTTCCTTTATAAATTACCCAGTTGGGTTTGTCTTTATTTGCAGCGTGAGAATGGAGTAACACTCCCACTCCACAGATGAGAAAACTGAGGTTCTGGTGGGGAAGCCATCAAGTGGTGCAATCTGGATTTAAGCCTAAGTCCACACAAAAATCAAAGCCTTCTATGCCACTGATTATTATTTTTTTAAGTGTGAGTTCTACTATAAAATATTCACCTTCATGAGGTTAATCCAACAAATGTATTAGAGAATGATGCAGGTGACAGATCCACTGAGCAGACCTAACCTGTGCCTGGCGTTTTAACCGCTGGACAGCTCTTTAGGAATGAGGGACAGGTCTCTGTTCCTAGGTGGTTTCTTTTGCAGAGTTCTGTCACCATTTCCTCAAAACAAAGAGGAGAAACAGGACTGAGAAAGCCAAGAAAACAAAGTATGACAGCAGAGTGGTAAAGGGGTGGGAGGCCTGGCCTGGCCATGTACCAGAAGGGCAATCTTGGGCATGCTAATTAACCTCAAGTCTCTGTCACATTCTCTCCAAAATGGGCATAATAAAATGGACAGAAGGAGATGATTGTGCATTCAAGAACCTGGCTCAATTCCAGCTCCACTGAGGTCCTCCCATCTCCCTTCCCAACCTGCTCCTCCCTCCGCCTTCCCCATTTCAACAAAGGGCAGTTCCATCCTCCCAACTGCTCAGGACAGAAGCCTTGGAGTCACCTTGGACTCCTCTCTTCATATCCCTTCCCAGGGCCAATCCCTCAGCAAATTCCATCGGCTCTATATTCAAAACATATCTAGAATCCAACTCTTCTCCCTGATCCCACTGCCACCACCCTGGTCCAAGTCACTGTCACTTCCCTGCCTGAACAGTCTCCTAACAGTTTTACTGCCCTACCCTCTGACCCTGCAGTCTGTTCTCTTGGCAGCCAGAGGGATTCTGCTCTACTTACGGCAGATCCTGTCCCTCCCCTGCTCAGATCCCATTCCTCCAGGGTCTCTCACCTTACTCAGCTTAGAAGCCAAAAATCTGACCCTGGCCTCAAACATCCTACATTATCTGCCCCTGGCTACTTCCTTGACCACATTCCTGCCCCCTCTCCTCTCACTCAGCTCCAGTCACAATGAACTCCTGGTCATTCCTGAACACACCAGGCACAACCCCACTCGGAATTTCTGTGTGAGCTCTTCTGCCAGATAGTTTCAGGGAGGCCTTGCCTGTCAGCGATGTGCTGCAGCCAGCCTGCACCAGCCTGCAAGTAATAATTGTTAAATGGGCATGAATGTTGTGAACTCCTTGTTAAAAAAATTGATAGCTTGAAAGCGGCCATGGTGGGAGTATTTACACTGCTGTACGTGGCAGAGGCTACAAATCAGGGCCTTTAATTTCCAGAGAACTAGTTTACCAGCATGCCATCACAGTGGCCACCCTATTTAAAATTAAAATTAAAAATTCCTCTTTCCTATTCTACCTCAGTGTTTCCCATCAACCTCCCTTGCCCCTACTTAATTTTTCTTCATAGAAAGGCCAAGACTCTCTGTCTTACTATTTGCTTTTTTATTGTCTATCTTCTTTTCCCCCAAAACAAAAGCTCCATGAAGGCAAGGACTTGTCAGTTTTGTACACAGCTGTTTGCCAAGGGCCTGGAACAGTGGCTGCCTCATAGAGGTGTTCAATAAATATGTGTTGAACGGATGAATGGCGGATTTTACAGTTATTATGGGAAACCTTTACATGGATGGTATTTCAGACACTCGACAGGATTTGCAACAGTGGGGGAAGGCCAAAAAGAAAAAAAATCTCACCTCATACACAGTACTAGCCTAGGAAAAAATGATATTCCTCCCTGAACATCCATGCCTTTGAGTTTCCATGGTAGACCATGGTTAGGAGTTGCAAACATGGAAGAGGCAACGTTTCGAAATTCACTAAGCCTCAGCTCACAGAATCAGAGCTGGAGGAGACATAAGAAACAACCAGAGGTCATTTGGTTCTTCTGCTCACTCTCCAACAAGTCCAACCACTTCCCATGCTCCACCCTCTGTTTGCAAGATTATTTATTGATACATAACAACTGTACATATTTATGGGGGGGTTCCATGTGATAGTTTGATACATTCATATAATGTGTGATGATCAAATCAGGATATTTAGGATATCTGTCACCTCAAACATTTAACATTGCTTTGTGTTGGGAACATTTCAATCTTCTCTTCCAGCTATTTTGATATATAACATCTTGTTAACTACAGTCAACCCACTGTGCTATTGAACATTAGAACTTTTCTATGTGACTGTATGTTTGTACCCATTAACCAACCTCTCCTCATCACCCCCACCTTCCCAGCCTCTGGTAACCCTCATTCTACTCTCTACCTCCATGAGATCTACTTTTCCAGCT
Source organism: Pithecia hirsuta (assembly GCA_963573645.1). Lineage (NCBI taxonomy): Eukaryota > Metazoa > Chordata > Mammalia > Primates > Pitheciidae > Pithecia > Pithecia hirsuta. The sequence goes on along the minus strand of CAUYLZ010041953.1, from coordinate 3,641 downwards.
CCCACACATGAGTGGGAATATAAGATATTTGTCTTTCTGCATCTGGCTTATTTCACTTAACATAATGACCTCCAGTTCCATCCATGCTACCTTCAAAATTTTTACAAGGAGCATCCACCATGGCCTTGCTCAGCTAAGAGTTAAATTCTCCAAAGACTCTTTAAAATAGTTTAACCTCTCATTCAACACTGAATTCTTTCTATAACATCTCAGACAGGCAGTCATAAACAGCCTCAATGGTTGGCAAGTCCACTTAGGACTAAACCAAAAATCAGCCAACTCATAACCTCTACTGCCAATGCTGGGCCTGCCCAGGCACCATGCAGAAAAACAGCTTTCCTCGTTTATGGTAACTCTTTGTACAACCTGGTGGTGAGTGTCTGGAGCACAGGGACCTATTTACTTCTAGATGGTGCACGATCTCCACATGGACTTGTTAAATGCCATCCTAGAGTGTACAGGGCAGACCTCCACACACACAAAATTATCTAGCTCCATATCTTAATAGTACTAAAGTTGAGAAACACCAGTTTACCTGAAGACAGGTGCTTCCTCCTTTTTGTAAATACCAAGGACCAACTCAATTTACACTTCATTTTCACACTTCTGATGGAGATCTGGATATAAGATTCCTTTTCTCTCTTAAATCTGCTACAGAACAGCCAACAGCATGATCCCAATTGTAAATGATAACTAACCTGAACCTCAGTGTGGGAGAGACTATAGGGAGAGGTGAGGACTTGGGTGAACTAATGTATCCACCTAAAAGGGACAGACATTTCCCAGCCCCAGTCAATGGCAGTCATGTGGAAATGTGGGCACAGTACTGACAGATCTTGTGATGTTTTAATGGGAGTCAGAAATCTGCATTTTTGTGTGAAAGATCCAGGTCTTCAAAAGTTGGCTCTATTCTATTTTTTAAATGATCTGCAGACCAAACAAAACACATGTTGGCTGCCAGTATGCAAGCTCTGTGTGCACCCGGTGTTACTGTCGTGCCCCTAGATGGAACATGAGAAAGTTCAATAAAAGCAGTAATGGGAGCAAAAGCTCAGAGCAGAAAAAGAAATACAGGCTGACCATCAGGGGCCCAGGAATGTGTGGATCACCAGGGTCACCTTTCTACTCCCGGTGATCCTGATTCATCTCCCACTTATCCTCTGAAGCCCAGTGCATGCCCTACGCTTGGCTGGAGGGCCCAACTTTTGTACCAGAGACCATGAAAACAGATGATGATATGGTTTGGATGTGTGTCCACACCCAAGTCTTATGTTGAAATGGAATCTCCAGTGTTGGAGGTGGGGACTGGTAGGAGGTGATTGGATCAAGGGGTATTGGCTTTTCCCCTGTGGTGCTGTTCTGGTGATAGAGTTCTCCTAAGACCTGGTTGTTTACAAGTGTGTGGCACCTCTTGCCTCTTTCTCTCTCTTTCTCTTGCTCTACCATGTAAGACGTGCCTGCGTCCCCTTCGCCCCCCACCATGATTGTGAGTTTCCTGAGGCCTCCCCAGAAGCTGAGCAGATGCCAGTATCATGCTTCCTATACAGCCTGTGGAAGTGTGGGCCAATTAAAACTCTTCTTTGTAAATTGCCCAGTCTCAGGTATTTCTTTACAGCAGTGAAAGAACAGATGAATACAGATGACCCACCCTTAAGATGAACATCCTTACTTGAAATAAGTAAGACAAACACCCTTACTTGAAATAGAAGATAATCTTCCAGGCCTATGGGAAGAACATGTGGAGGGCAGAATAGTAGCAGGTCTTAAGAATACTGACCCAGTAAGAATGTTTGAGGAGAAAAATGAAAAATACACACAAAGAGTATAACATGGTGCCTAGAAAAAGTACAAATTTCACAAACAGTACTGTAGTCCAGGAGGAGAGGGGTGGAGAAGGCATACCTATAGGTACAGTTTTGGGGGCTCTAAGGAACCAGTCCACACCCACTTCCAGAAAATGCTGCCGACTTTATTTTGGAAATCTACCTTTCACTCACTCCATCCACAGCTCCACAGGTGCCACCGTACAGAATCCTCCTGAACGGAGATTGATTAAGAGATGAGCACATGACCTGCATCTGAACTCCTGAACCAGCTGTACCTGAAACCAGCACTTTTCAGAACTTTTTATTTCCCAAGACAATAAATTGTCTTTTTTCTTAAACCAGCTCAGAAGTAAGTTTTTTGTTACTGACATCTGGAGCAATCTCCACAGCTAAGGCGACCACTGGCTGGGATTTTGCTTAAGCTCAGCTTTGTGGCTGGGGAGGCCGATGATGATTTTAGTATCATAAACATGGGCATCTCAGGTCTTAAAATGCTCCTGAAGCTTTCCTTACTGCCTCCCACCTGCACCCCCATTGAATTACTCAAGTTTCCAATCTCCCCTTGTAGAAGGCTTCAAAGCCCACTTTCCCCCTTCTGTCTGTAGCCACTGGAAACCATCACCCCACTCTTTGCAATGGGAACAACACAAGAAGTTCTTTGCCATTCTAAACAGTGGCTGACAACCATTTATGAGACCTGCAAACATTTCACCACTCTTAAATCAACCCCAGATGACATAATCATCATCATCATGAAACTAATGAAAACCCGAAGGAGCAGAGATTTGGACCATCGTGCCTTTCCCCATGATGAGCAGAGATCAGGAAAAAGTCCTGAGAAAGACATAAAAATGAAGCAAGCTGATTGCTCCTTGGAAGAAGTCTCAGCCTCATCCCCATGAGATTCAAGTCCTACTTTTTCCTGGAAACAATTTTTAGCATCTCTTGGCATCCTTTCTGGTCAGGAATTGGTAAAAAAAAAAAAAAAAATGTGCGGGAGAGAGGCTTAATGTCTTTTCACTGAAATTTGATTCCCAGGGTCTGTGTTGATGATTGGGAGAGGAGTCATACACTAGGAGCCTGGAGGTATATTTCTGGTGGTTCCTCATAGTGATTTTAAAAGCAGGACATTTTTCATAAAAATTCAGATTTTGAAAAATCGGAACACCTGGCAACATGGAGACCATTCCTGAATGGCACCGCGTGGAGTCCCTGCTGATAAATTAGTACACCTACTTCATTATTCCTTACCTGTTTGGGCTCTCTGGGTACCTGTGGCTGCAGTTGTTGATTTCAGATGTTGGCTCTGTGTGCTTTGAAAAATCATTTTTAAACTAGAATCATTTTGACTCAGGACATGGCTGATTGACACAAAATGGCAGCTGGATTCTGAGCAAGGCCCTACCCAACTGGCCTCATCTTCCCTGCCCTCCTTGTTCACTGGTTGCTCCCAACTCAGGACTTTTGTAGTTTCTACTGCTTCTTTCTAGAATGTTCTCCCGAGTTCCTTCAGCACTGTGCTCATGAGGCCTGCCTCCCCTGGGCATGTTCTAATCACACCTTCTCTTGACTTTTTTCTCCTTGGACTTATCATCATTTGATATTCTGCGTACTTTATATACATATGTGTTTATTTTCTCTCTCCTACTTAACTGTGGCTCCACAAGGGAGGAGATTTTGGTCATTTTTGTTCTTGACTGCATTCCCCATGTCCAGAGTAGGGCCTGGTGCCCAGCTGGTGCTCAATACATATTTTTGAATGAATGAATGAATAAGTGCAGTTTTTATACTGAAGAGGACGTGGAAGTAGGAGGC
>CAUYLZ010041951.1:0-27558 GCA_963573645.1 Pithecia hirsuta | reverse complement strand
TGTTGCATTGATCCTTTTACCATTATGCAGTGCCTTTCTTTGTCTTTTTTGATCTTTGTTGGTTTAAAGTCTATTTTATCACAGACTAGGATTGCAACTCCTGCTTTTTTTTTGCTCTCCATTTGCTTAGTAAATCTTCCTCCATCCCTTTATTTTGAGCCTATGTGTGTCCTTGCCCATGAGATGTGTTTCCTGGATACAGCACATCGATGGGTTTTGACTTTTTATCCAAATTGCCAGTCTGTGTCATTTGATTGGGGCATTTATCTCATTTACATTTAAGGTTAATATTGTTATGTGTGAATTTGATCCTGCCATTTTGATGTTAGCTGGTTGTTTTGCCCATTAGTTGATGCAGTTTCCTCCTTGTGTCAATGCTCTTTACCATTTGGTACGTTTTTGGAGTGGCTGGTAGTGGTTGTTCCTTTCTATGTTTAGTGCTTCTTTCAGGAGCTCTTGTAAGGCAGGCCAGGTGGTGATGAAATCTCTGAGCAAATTGTTTGTTCATAAAGGATTTTATTTCTCCTTAACTTATGAAGCTTAGTTTGCCTGGATATGAAATTTTAGGTTGAAAGTTCTTTCCTTTAAGGATGTTGAATATTGGCCCCCACTCTCTTCTGGCTTGTAGGGTTTCAGCGGAGAGATCCGCTGCAAGTCTGATGGGCTTCCCTTTGTGGGTAACCTGATCCTTCTCTCTGGCTGCCGTTAGCATTTTTTTTCCTTCATTTTGACCCTAGTAAATCTGACGATTATGTGCCTTGGAATTGCTGTTCTTGAGGAATATCTTTGTGGTGTTCTTCGTGTTTCCTGGACTTGAATATTGGCCTACCTTGCTAGGTTGGGGAAGTTCTCCTGGCTAATATGCTGAGGAGTGTTTTCCAGCTTGGATTCATTCTCTCTGTCACATTCAGGTACATCTGTCAAACGTAGATTAGGTCTTTTCACGTAATCCCATATTTCTTGGAGGCTTTGTTCATTTCTTTTTACTCTTTTTTCTCTAATCTTGCCTTCTCGTTTTGTTTCATTGAGTTGATCTTCAGTCTCTGATATCCTTTCTTCTGCTTTGTTGATTTGGCTATTGAAACTTGTGTGTGCTTTGTGAAGTTCTTGGGTTGTGTTTTTCAGCTCCATCAAGTCATTTATCTTTTTCTCTAAGAATATTCTTGTTATGCTGTTTATTCTTGTTAGCATTTTGTCAAACCATTTCTAGGTACTTAGTTTCTTTGCATTGGGTTAGAACATGTTCTTTTAGCTCAGATAAGTTTATTATTATCCACCTTCTGAAGCCTGTTTCTGTTAATTCATCAGACTCATTCTCCATCCAGTCTTGTTCTCTTGCTGGTGAGGAGTTGTGATCCCTTGGAGGAGGAGAGGTGTTCTGGTTTTGGGTGTTTTCATCCTTTTTGTGCTGGTTTCTTCCCATCTTTGTGGCTTTATCTACCTGTGGTCTTTGTAGTTGGTGACTTTCGGATGGGGTCTCTGAGTGGACGTCCTTTTTGTTAATGATGAAGTTACTTCTTTCTGTTTTTTAGTTTTCCTTCTAACAGTCAGGCCCCTCTGCTGTAGGACTGCTGGAGGTCCACTCCAGACCCTGCTGGCCTGGGGATCACCTGTGGTGGCTGCAGAACAGTAAGGGTTGCTGCCAGTTTCTTCTTCTGTTATCTTTGTCCCAGAAGGATACCTGCCAGATGTCAGCCTGAGCTCTCCTTTATGAAGTGTCTCTTTGGTTATATGGAGATCGGGGAGCTGCTTGAGGAGACAGTCTGTCCCTTATAGGAGCTCAAGTGCTGTGCTGCAAGTTCCGTCGTTGCTTTCAGAGCTGCTGGGCAGGTATGTTTAAATCTGCTGCAGCAGAACTCATAACTGCCTTTTTTCCCAGGTGCTGTCTTGGGAAGGTGGGGCTTTATTTATAAGTTCCTGATGTGCTGCTGCATTTTTTCAGAGATGCCCTGCCCAGCAAGGACGTAGCCTAGTCACAGTCTGCCAGCAGAGGTGTTGCTGAGCTGCCGTGGGCTCTGGCCAGCTGCTGTGTGAACTTCTTTGCGGTTTTGTTTATAGAGGTATAGTTAGAATTGCCTCAGTAATGGTGGTCTGCCTCAGTAATGGCAGACTACCTCGGTAATGGCAGATTGCCTCGGTAATGGCGGACTGCCTCGGTAGTGGTGGACTGCCTCGGTAATGGCAGACCCCTTTCCCCCCCCACAGAGCTGGACCGTCCCTTGTCCAGCTGTGCTTGCTGTGAAACTCTCAGTCCAGAGCATTTCTGATTCCTGGTTTTTGTAGGGGTGGGATCTGCCGAGCCAGATCACCTAGTTCCCTGTTTCAGCCCCCTTTTTTGCAGTTGAATGGGAGGCTGTGTATCCTGGGCATTCTGAGTGCCAGTTGAAGTGGCTGTGGAGATTTGTGTGAGTTTTTGTGCGGAGACTTGCTGCACCAGCTGAAACAGCCGTGCTGGGAACTTGTGGTGCTTTTCAGTCTGGGAATCTCCTGGTCTGTGGGCAGTAAAAACTCATTAAATGCGGTGATCACTCACCCTCTGCGTTGTTCTCTCTGGGAATTGCACTCCAGAGCTGTTCATATTCAGCCATCTTGGATCCGCCCTTTCAGTTGTATTTTATGTATTTATTTTTAAGACAGTGTCTCAGTCTTTTGTCCAGGATAGTGTACAGTGGCACAATCATAGCTTAATGCAACCTCAACTCCTGGGCTCAAGCTATCCTCCCACCTCAGTCTCCCAAGTAGTTAGGACTATAGGTGTGCACCACCACACCCAGCTAATTTTTAAAATTTTTGTATAGACAGGGTCTCACTGTGTTCTCCAGGCTGGTGTCAAACTCCTGGCCTCAAGCAGTCTTCCTGCCTTGGCCTTGCAAAGTGCTGAGAATTACAGGCATGAGCCACCAAGGCTGCCCTTCAATTATAATAAGAAAAAAACTAGCCACATCTTTTAAACATTTACTCTGTGCCGGGTACTATGCTGAGTGCTTAGGTGGATGATCCCATTTAATTTTCTGTAATACTATGAGATTAGGCAGATAAGGACTGAAATTTAGTGAAGTTACAGAGCCAGTGACAGCATGAAAACTCAAACGTACTTGTATCTGACTCCAGTGTGCATATTTCTTTGAAGACTGCTTTTATGCCACCTAAGAGGAATGATTCAGGGCAGAAAGTATAGAGACCTATCCTTGACACACATAGGCAGAAATTCTAAAGATTAGGACTATTACAAAGCAACCCATGTCTTCTGCAGAGGAACAGCAAGCATCATTTCACTGGAAGAATTTAATTGTGAATGTATTCTTCCAAGTTCCTTCTTGTCCATAATTCTATAAATCCTTGATGCTAAGTAGAACTTTTCCATCTAAATGTTTTGTGGTTTGGGGAGGGAAAATCCCCCAAATCCAGATTCACCAGAAGTTCTGTTCTCTCTCAAGAGAAAGCATTTATACCTTGGCTTTAGTAACAGAAACGAACAAACAAACAACCATAAAGCACTTGGGAACCTTTTATCTATACCACTTTTGTGGAACTATCAGAGAGAAAACTATTCAGTAAAATTATACTATTTTAAAGGATAGTCTTTAAATATCTAGAAAATTAGTTTTTGAATTTTTTATTCTTTGTTTATATTCAGTGAGTTAGTGATTGTAGTTGCTGCTACAGTAGTCAAGTTTATCATATATAATGGGTAATAATGTATGGCTTCTGTAGCCTTCTCCCATCAGCAAGTACTAGGTATAACAGACTAGCCTAGCTGCTAGTCTGTTATGTATGAAGCAGAAACTGAAGTTTGGCTGGGCCAGAAGAGAGATGAGAGGAACAGTGGGAGCTCATTAGTACATGCAGCTGCAGCAGGCTACATTTTGCCAGCCTCCAGTGGTTTTCAGCTTTGGTGCTGCTGAAGAACCTGGGACCAGACAAGTGTGGATTGATTGAAGCCAAGAACTGAACCTGAGTGTCTGCTGATTTCTCTTTCTTCTTCCAGTTAATTCAGTTGATTTCAGCAAATATTTACTGAGTATATTCCATATCCCAAGCTTTGTACTGAGTAACTAATGTTCAAAAAATGAAACTTCTGAGTCACTAAGGTTAAAAAAATGAGACTTCAGGGCCGGGCGTGGTGGCTCACGCCTGTATTCCCAACACTTTGGGAGGCCAAGGTGGGTGGATCATGAGGTAAGGAGATCGATACCATCCTGGCCAACATGATGAAACCCCATCTCTACTAAAAATACATAAATTAGCTGGGTGTGGTGGCACACGCCTGTAGTCCCAGCTACTCAGGAGGCTGAGGCAGGAGAATCGCTTGATCCCAGGAGGCGGAGGTTTCAGTAAGCCGAGATAGTGCCACTGCCCTCTAGCCTGGCAACAGAGTGAGGCTCTGTCTCATTAAAAAAAAAAAAAAAAAAAAGAAGGACTTCACTCTTTAATAAGATCAGCCAATCAGCAAATACCTATTAAACCCCTGCTGTATACCAGGCATTATACAGGTGCTGTGGATACAGTGGAGAATTAAACATATATCCATCTTCCTGTTCTTAACGATGTTTAAATCTAATGGGAAAGGTAGGAAAAATGGAAATGGCACATGTATAAAAATAATACAGCAAACATTTTAAGAAACTTTTATCTCAAACTAGGTTTTGAATGTCAAAGCAGCTTAATCTATTTGAATTTAAATAGGTGGGTATAATACCTCCGAGTTAATAGGGTGTTTGTGAAAATTCAACAAAAAAAGATGTAAGGTTCTTGGTAAAGTGCTTGATCCATAAGCATTCAGTTGTTAGATGAGTTTGCAGCAAGATACAAAGGTAATGAAAGGTAACGCAGAGAAAGGAATGATTAACTTGTGGTAGACGAGGGGACTACAAGGAAAGTTTCTTGAGAGAGGACATCTGAAATGGTTTTTAAGACTAAATAGAAGTTGGATTAGTGTGGAAGGCATGCCAAGAAAAGGTAAGCACAAAGGCATTGAAGAGTATAACAGTGAAGTATGTTTTGGAAATTTTAAGTGGCTTGGTTATAGTTTGGGTAGAGTCGAGGTTGTACTTGTATAATGTATGATGAGGGTGGGGAGCAGGGAAAGAGGTGACTAGAGAGAACACTGGGGCAAAATTATAGGAGGGTCATATACACCTAGCTAGGGAATTGTACCTTTAGTTCCCCTTTACTTCTGGGTAAGAGTAGAGGGAGCTATTTTTGTTTGCTTGCTTTAGTTTTTGAGACAGGGTCTCACTCTCTAACCCAGGCTGGAACACAGTGATGCAATCATGGCTCACTACAACCTTGACCTCCTGGGCTCAAGTGATCCTCCCACCTCAGCCTCCTGAGTAGTTGGACCACAGGTATGCACTGCCACACTCAGCTATTTTTATTTTTTATTTTTTTTTGAGACAGAGTCTTGCTCTGTTGCCCAGGCTGGTGTGCAGTGGCGCAATCTCAGCTCACTGCAACCTCCACCTTCCAGGTTCAAGCAATTCTCCAGCCTCAGCCTCCTGAGTAGCTGGGACTACAGGCATGCGCCACCACGCCCAGCTAATTTTTGTATTTTTAGTAGAGATGGGGTTTCACCATGTTGACCAGGATGGTCTCGATCTCTTGACCTCATGATCCACCCGACTTGGCCTCCCAAAGTGCTGGGATTACAGGTGTGAGCCACCACACCTGGCCTATTTTTAGTTTTTATAGAGAGGTAATCTCACCATATTGCCAAGGCTGGTCTTGAACACCTGGCTTCAAGCAATCCTCCTGCCTCAGCCTCTCAAAGGGCTGGATTTACAGGCATGAGCTACTATGTCTGGCCATGGGTGCTATTTTTAAACACAACACTTCCCCCACCCACCCCCACATCCACATTAAGCATATTTTAGACGTGTCAGAATTAGAGAGGGAGTATCAAAGCATGTTTTGCTTGACACACATTCACACTGTAAAGTTCTGGTGAGTTAAGTATCTTGATACACATTTACCTGATTATAATTGAGTACCACTGTTTTAGGCAATAGGAAGCTATTGGAGAGCTTTAGAAAAATCAAAATACTAGTATAGATGATTGATTGTGCAAGAAACCACAGTGGAGGCAGGGAGACTAGTTAGAAGGCTATGCTTATATTACTCAATTCTAAATATTTGACATCTTATGGAGTACAAATTTCTCTAAAAAGGAGGAAGTTCATTTACATTTTCTATCATGTAAAAAACTACTTAGGATAATACTGTTTTAAGCTGTTTGATTTATTTATGAACGTGTTATCAGTCTAATACCAAAACCAAGCAATGATAATGCAGGAAAACTAAGCCTGTTTGACTTATAAAATAGATTCAGAAGTGGGGCACAGTGGCACATACCTATAGTCCCAGCTACTTGGGAAGCTAAGGTGGGAGGAGTGTTTGAGTCCAGGAGTTTGAGGTTGTAGTGAGCCAAGAGCATGCTACTGCACTGTAGCCTGGGTGACAGAGCAAGACCCTATCTCATTTATACATACATACATAAATACTCATTCATTGCTCATTCACATAATCCTAAGGAAAATAATAGCCGATTGATAGTGTGGTAAAATAATAATACACTCTGAGCAGGTAGGTTTTGTTCAAGGAACGCAAGAATGTCTCAGCATTAGAAAATCTTATCAGTATGATTCACCTCTTACCTCACTTGATGCCCAAAAAGGACCTGATAAACTATAATATGCATTCATGTTGAAAACTCTTGGCAACTAGGAATAGATGAAAAACTTCCTAAAGATTATAAAATTTATATAGAAAGTAGAAATTACATAAATATCATACTTAGTGGTAAAACAGACACATTCCTCTTAAACTCAGGGATAAGACAAGTGCCCTGGTTTGGATATTTGACCCCTCTAAATCTGTTTAAATTCTATCCCTAATGTTGGAGGTGAGGTCTAATTGGAAATTTTAGATCATGGAAGTGGATCCTTCATGAATGGCTTGGTGCCATTCTCATGGTAATGAATGAGTTCTTACTCTCCTACTTCCTGTAAGAGTTGTTTAAAAAGGTCTGACATCTGCTTCCCCTCTTTCTGCTTCCACTTTCACCACATGACCTCTGCATATGTCAGCTCCCCTTAGCCTTCCACCATGAGTGGAAGCAGCCTGATGCACTCAGCAGAGCAGATGTTGGTGCTGTACTTCTTGTACAGCTTGTAGAATTGTGACCCAAATAAACTTCTTTTCCTTATAAATTACCCAGGCTCAGGTATTTATTTATAGCAACATAAATGGACTAAGACAATAAGGGTGCAATTTTCAGTTTTATATTGGAGCTTCTAGCAAACAAGACGAAAAAGACAAATGAGTTTTAAAGATTTGAAAAAAAAAGTGGCTAGAACAGTTATTATGTGAAGATATTCTCTCCCTAGAAAATCAAAGAAAATCAACTGACAAATGACAAGTTAAGCAATAGTTTACAAAGTTGATGTTTTAAAAATCTGCTTTTTCTAAAATTAGCACTTAGCAGATCTGGAAATGTAATAGGAAAAATGATCCTATTAATAAAAGCAACAAAATATAAAATACTTGGAAATAAACCTTATTTTTTAAATGTATAAGACATTTATGAAGAAAACAATAAAATGCCACAGATGGTTTTAAAGGAAAATCTCAATAGGGAAATTAGTTAGGTTCCTGTATGAATCTAGCTAAGCTGGTTAAGATCCCAGTGGGATTTTTTGTGAGACTTAATTAATGAATTGAAATTCACAAGAATAATAAATGCCTAGGAATAACCAAGATAATTTTGAAAAAGAGCAAGAAGGAAGTGATTTGCTCTTTGAGATATCAAAACAAACTCTAAAAGTCTATCAGTTAATAGTATGGTATTGGCAGAAAGAATAAAGAAGTAAGCCCATGTATAAAAAGGAATTTAATATACAATGAAAATAACAATACAAATGGATTAAAGGAGTGAATTTAAAAAACAAATCATAAGAAAATTCAGACATGGCCTTAAGGCAGCCTTCTTAAACTTAGCCAAAAGAAGTAAAAGCCATAAATAAAAGATTAATTTGACTTTACCAAAACAAAAACTTCTAGACAAAATACCTTAAAGCTAAAAACATAAGCTATGTGCTAGATAAAAAATATTTCATATATGTGCAATATAAACTATAGGCAAAGGGCTAATATTTTCATTATATTTAAAAGAAAAAACTACAAAGCAGTAAGAGAAAAGACAATCTAGAGAAAAATGGGTAAGAAGAAGTGTCAGTTCATAGAAGAAGAAATATAGATAATAAATTTATTAAAATGGTACTACCTTATTAGGAATTGGCAAAATATAAAGTAAAATAAAAGACTAACACTTTTGAGAGGGGAGGCACAGCAAGATGTTGAAATAGAAGCCTCCACTGATCGTCCTCCCCACAGGAACACCAAATTGAACAAATGTCCACACAAAAAAGCATCTTCATAAGAACCAAAAATCAGGTGAATGATCACAGTGCTTAGATTTAACTTCATATCACTTAAAGAGACACCGAAGAGGATAGGAAAGACAGTCTTGAATTACTGACACCACCCCTTTTCCATCTGCTGGCAGTGAATACATGGAATGGAGAGAGAATTTGTGTGATTGGGGGAGGGAGAGCACAGGGATTGTGTGACTTTGCATTGGAACTCAGTGCTGCCCTATCACAGTGGAAAGCAACACTGGGCAGGACTCAGTGCCCACAGAAGGAGGATTTAGACCAGCCTTCGCCAGTGGGGAATTACCCATTCTAGTATTCTGAATTTGAGTTCTGGAAGGCCTTCCCTCCTCAAACTAAAGGGCTCTGGGGTCTTAAATAAACTTGAAAGGCAGACTAGGCCACAAGGACTGCAATTCCTGGGCAAGTCTTGGTGCTGTGCTGGTCTTGAGCCAGTGGACCTGAGCAGTACATGACTTAGTGAGACACCAGGGGCAGCGAGGGGAGTGCTTATACCACCCCTTCCCCAGTCCCAGGTGGAGCAGCTTGCAGCTCTGGGAGAGACTCCTTTCTTGTGCTTGAAAAGAAGAGAGGAAAGAGGGAAGAGGACTTTGTCTTGCAGCTTGGATACCAGCTCAGCTATAGTAGGATAAGGCACCAGGCAGAGTACCAAGGCCCATTCCAGGCCCTAACTTCCAGACAGCATGACACACAGTGAGCCAGAAGGGAATGTGCTTCCCTGAAGGGAAGGTCCCAATCTTGGCAGGATTCATAAAGAGTCCTTGGGCCCTCAGTAATCAGCAACAGTATCCAGACAGTACTCGCTGCATTCCTGAGGTAAGACTCAGAGATGAGCTGGCTTCAGGCGTGACCCAACATATTCCCAGCTGTGGTGGCTATGAGGAAGGACTCTTTCTGCTTGATAAAAGAAGAGGGGAGAGTAAAGAAGGTTTCGTGTTGCAGTTAGGTACCAGCTCAGCCACAGTGGGGTAGAGCACCAAGTAGACTCTTGGGGTTCCCAGTTCCAGGCCTTGGTTCGTGGACAGCATTTCTAGTGCCTTATTCTACTGTAGCTGAGCTGGTATCCAAGTTGCAAGACAAAGTCAGAGAGGAGCCCACTGACCTGAAGACTGAGTCTCAGGCCTGGCAGCATTCAACCATAAGTTGACTGAAGAGCCCTTAGGTCTTGAATAAACATTGGTGGTAGCCAGGCAGTACTTGTCATTGGCCTGGGGTAGTTGTAGCCGTGGGGAGAGACTATGCTTGTGGAAAGGGTAGAAGAGTAGGAAGGACTTTGTCTTGTGACTTGGATTCCAGCTCAGCTGCAGTGTAATAGAGCACCAGGTAGATTTCTAAGGTTTCCAACTCCAAGCCCTACCTCCTGGATGGCATCTCTGGACTCACCTGGGACGAGGGGCAACCCATTGCTCTGAAGGGAAGGACAGAAGCCTGGCTAGCTTTGCCACCTGCTGATTGTAGAGCCCTAGGGCCTTCAGTGAACATAGGTAGCCAGGCAGTGGTTACCATAGGCCGTGGGTGAGTCCTAGTGTTGTGCTGGCTTCAGGTCTAACCCAGCACAGTCCTAGTGCTAATGGCCACAGGGGCACACTTGTGTCACTCCACTCCCAGCTCCAGGAAACTCAGCGCAGAGAGACTCCATTTGTTTGGGAGAAAATAAGAGAAGAGAATAAGAATCTTGTCTGGTAATTCATAGAATTATTCTGGATCTTATCCAACACCACCAAAATAGTACCTCTGTGAGTCTGTAAGAGCTAGGGGCTTAGGGAGCCCCCTAATGCGGATATGGCTGCAGTGACCAAAAACTTAGATCACAATACCCAAGTTTCTTTGAATACCTGTAAAGCTTTCTTAGAAATAATGGGTACAAACAAGCTCACACTGCAAAGACTACAATAAATACCTAATTCTTCAATGCCCAGTCACTGATGAACATTCACAAACATCAAGACTATCTGGGAAAACATGACCTCACCAAATGGAACTAAATAAGACACTGGGGACCAATCCCAGAGAGACAGGGGCTCACACTTTTGTGTGAGAGACAGAGATATGTGACCTTTCAGACAGAATTCAAAATAGCTATTTTGAGGAAACTCAATAAAATTCAAGATAACAGAAAAGGAATTCAGAAAATTTCTCTATCAGATAAATTTAACAAAGCAATTGAAATAATTAAAAAGAACAGAAATTATGGAGTTGAAAAATGCAATTGACATGGTAAGGAATGCGTCAGAGTCTCTTAACATAGTTGATGAGAAAGAAGTGAGAATTAGCGAGCTTGAAGACAGGTTATTTGAAAATACACAAATGAGACAAAAGAAAAAAAAAAACAATGCAGCACACCTACAATAGAAAATCGCCTCAAAAGGGCAAATTTAAGAGTTACTGGTCTTAAAGAGGAGGTAGAGAGAGAGATTGACATAGAAAATTTATTCAACAGAACTTCCCAAACCTAGAGAAACATATCAATATTCAAGTACAAGAAGGCTATAGAACATCAAGCAGATTTAACCCAAATAAGAATGCCTCAAGACATTTGATAACCAAACTCCCAAAGGTCGAGGTTAAAGAAAGAATTCTAAAAGCAGGTAGAGAAAAGAAACAAATAATATATAATGGAGCTCCAGTACATCTGGAAGTAGACATCTCAGTGAAAACCTTACAGGCCAGGAGAGAGTGGCATAACATATTTAAAATGCTGAAGGAAAAAAAAAAAACACTTTTATTCTAAAATAGTATATCCAGTCAAAATATCCTTCAAACCCGGAAAAGAATAAAGACTTTCCCAGACACACAAAAGGTGGGAGATTTCATCAACACCAGACTTATGAGAAATGTTAAAGGAAGTTCTTCCATCTGAAAGAAAAGGACATTAATGAATACTAAGAAATTATCTGAAGGTACAAAACTCACTGATAAGTACATAGAAAAACACAATAACATTGTAATTGTGGTGTTTACTCATATTTTGAGGAGAGAGACTAAAAAAGAAACCAATCAATAATATTAACTACAACAACTTTTCAAGACATAAACAGTAAAATAGCATATAAATAGAAACAATAGATATAAATAGGTTGGGCATGGTGGCTCACACCTGTAATCCCAGCACTTTGGGAGGCTGAGGTGGATGGATTGCTTGAGCCCAGGAATTCAAGACCAGCCTGGACAACATGGTGAGACCCCATCTCTACAAAAAATGCAAAAAGTTGGCCAGGTGTGGTGGTGTGTGCCAGTAGACCTAGCTACTTGGGAGGCTGAGGTGGGAGATCACTTGAACTGGGAGGCAATGGGTGTAGTGAGCTGAGATCACACCACTGCACTCCAGCCTGGGCAACAGCATGAGACCTTGTCTTAAAAGGAGAAAAAAAAAGTAGAGATGACAAAAATTAAAAAGCAGGATGCTGAAGTTAAAAGAGTTTTTATTGGTTTTCTCTAGTTTGTTAGTTTGTTTATGAAATCAGTTTTAAATTGTCACTTTTAAATAATGCGGTATAAGATACTATTTGCAAGCAACCT
Organism: Pithecia hirsuta; assembly: GCA_963573645.1. Classification (NCBI taxonomy): domain Eukaryota; kingdom Metazoa; phylum Chordata; class Mammalia; order Primates; family Pitheciidae; genus Pithecia; species Pithecia hirsuta. The sequence continues at coordinate 15,589 of CAUYLZ010041951.1, read as the reverse complement.
CAAACCAAAAACATACAACAGATACACAAAAAATAAAAAGCAAGATATTTAAACATACCACCAAAGAAAATTACCTTCACTAAAAGGAAGACAGGAAAGAAGGAAGAGAAGACCATAAAACAACCGGAAAACAAAGTGGTAGAAGTAAGTCCTCATTAATAATAACATTGAATGTAAATGGACTAAACTCTTCAATCAAAAGACATGGAGTGGTTGAATGGATACAAAAACAAGACCCACTGACCTGTTGCCTACTAGAAACACACTTCATCTATAAAGGCACATATAGACTGAAAAAGTGAAGGACAAAGATATTCCATGCTAATGCAAACTAAAAAAGAGCGGGGGTAGCTATGTATATATCAGACAAAATAGATTTCAAGACAAAAAGTATAAAAAGAGGCGAAGGTCATTATATAAATGATAAAGGGATCAGTTCAGCAAGAGAATATAACAGTTATCTATGCACCTAACACTGGAGCACCCAGATATGTAAAGCAAATATTATTAGAGCTAAAGAGGGAGAGATGGACCTCAATACAGTAATAGCCGGAGACTTCAATACCCGACTTTCAGCATTGGACAGGTAATCCAGACTGAAAATCAACACAAAAAATTTACCTAATCTGCACTGTGTATCAAATGCACCTAATGGTTACCTACAGAACACTTTATCCAATAGCTGCAGAATACACATTCTTCTCCAACACGTGGATCATTCTCAAGGATAGACCATGTTAGGCCACAAAATGTTTTATAACATTCAAAAAATTGAAATTATATCAAGTATATTCTCACCACAATGGAATAACACTAGTAATCAATAAGAGGAGGAATTTTGGATACTATACAAACACATGGAAAATAAACAGTATGCTCCTAAACAGTATGACCAGTGGGCCAACGAAGAAATTAAGAAATTTTAAATTTTATTGAAACAAACTATAACGAAACAGCATACCAAAGCCTGTGAGATACAGCAAAAGCAGTTCTAAGAGGAAAATTTATAGCTATAAGTGCCTGCATCAAGAATGTAGAAAACCTTCAACCAAACTAATGATGCATCTTAAAGAAGTAGAAGAGCAAGAGCAAACCAAACCCAAAATTTGTAGAGACAAGAAATAAAGATCAGAGCAGAAATAAATGAAATCAAAAAATAGAAAAGATCAACAAAATGAAAAGTTGGTTTTTGAAAAGATAAAATTGACAAACCTTTAGCTAGTCTAAGAAAAAAAGACCCAAATAAAAAAGTCAGATGAAAAAGGAGACATTATACCTGATACTGCAGAAATTCAAAGGATTACTAGAGGATAGTATGAGCAACTATATGCCAATAAGTTGGAAAATCTAGAAGAAATGGATAAATTTCTAGACACAACCTACCGAGATTGAACCATAAAGAAATCCAAAACCTGAACATTCCAATAACACGTAATAAAATCAAAGCTGTGATAAAAAAAAAGTCTCCCAGTAAAGAAAAGATGGGACCTGATGGCTTCACTGCTGAATTTTACCAAACATTTAAAAAAGAACAACAGTCCTACTCAAACTATTCCAAAAAATAGAGGAGGAGGGAATAATTTTAGACTCTTTCTACACGACCAATATTACCCTAATACCAAAACCAGACAGACAAAAACAAAAAAAATACAGGCCAATATCCTCAATGAATATTGATGCAAAAATCATCAGCAAAATAATAGCAAACCAAATTCAACAACACATTACAAAGATTATTCAGGCTGGACACAGTGGCTCGTGCCTGTATTCCCAGCACTTTGGGAGGCTGAGGCTGGTGGATTGCTTGAGGTCAGGAGTTCAAGATCAGCCTGGCCAACATGGTGAAACCCTGTCTCTTCTGAAAATACAAAAATCAGCCAAATGCGGTGTTGCACACTTGTAATTCCAGCTACTCAAGAGGCTGAGGTTGGGAGGATTACCTGAACCTGGGAAACGGAGGTTGCAGTGAGCCAGGATCATGCCACTGCCCTCTATCCTGGGTGACAGAGCAAAACTCCGTTTCAAAAAAAAAAGAAAAAAAGATTATTCATTATGACCAAGTGAGATTTATCCTGGGAATGTGAGTATGGTTCAGCGTATGCTAATCAATCAATGTGATTCATCATATTAACAGAATGAAGGACAAAAACCATATGATCATTTCAATTGATGCTTGAAAAGCATTTGATAAAATTCAACATCCCTTCATGATGTTGAATTTTATCATTTTTAATTTTATCATAAATTTTATCATTTTTAATTTTATCATAAATTTAAAAACCTTGAAAAAAAACTGAGTTTAGAAGGAATATAATACAATAAAAGCCATATATGATAGACCCACAGCTAGTATACTAAAATGATGATACATGGAAAGTTTAAAGCTTTCTTCTAAGATCTGGAACATGGCAAGGATGGTCACTTTCATCACTTATTCAACATAGTATTGGAAGACTTAGAGCAATCAGACAAGAGAAAGAAAGAAAGGACATCCAAATTGGAAAGGAAGAAGTCAAATTATCCTATTTTGCAGGTGATATAAACTTAGAAAATCCTAAAGCCTCTAAAAAAAACTATTGGAACTGATCAATTTAATAAAGTTACAGGATACAAAATCGATGTACAAAAATTAGCATTTTCATATGCCAACAGCAGACAATCTGAAAAAGAAACCAAGAAAGTAACCCTATTTATAGTATCTACAAATAAAATACCTAGGAATTAACCAAAGAAGTGAAATACAATGAAATCTATAAAACATTGATGAAAGAAATTGAAGAGGACACAAAAAAAGGGAAAGATATATTCCATGTTCATGGATTGGAAGAATCAACATTGTTAAAATGTCCATAACACCCAAAGCAGTCTATAGATGCAGCACAATCCCTATCAAAATACCAATGATATTCTTCACAAAAATGGAAGAAACAATTCTAAAATTTATATAGAACCACAAAACCAAAACAAAACACAGAACAGCCAAAGCTATCCTGATAGAAAAGAACAAAACTGGAGGAATAACATTACCTGACTTCAAATTATTCCACAGAGTTATAACAATCAGAACAGCCTGGTACTGCCATAAAAGCAGACACATAGACCAATGGAACAGAATAAAGAACCCAGAAACAAATCCATACATCTACAGTGAACTCATTTTTAACAGAGGTGCTAAGAACATATGTTGGGGCAAGGACGATTTCTTCAGTAAATGATGCTGGGAAAACTGGATATCCATATCCAGAAGAATGAAACTAGACGCGTATTTCTTACCCTCTACAAAAATCAAATATGAATTAAAGACTCAAATTTAAGACCTCAAACTATGAAAGTACTTAAAGAGAACATTGAGAAAACTCTCCAGGACATTGGACGGTGGAAATTTTTTTTTTTTTTTTTTTTTTTTTGGGACGGAGTCTTGCACTGTCACCCAGGCTGTAGTGCAGTGGCGCAGTCTAGGCTCACTGCAATCTCTGCCTCCTGGGTTCAAGCAATTCTCCTGCCTCAGCCTCCCAAGTAGTTGGGACTACAGGCATGCATCACCATGCCCAGCTATTTTTTTTTTGTATTTTTAGTAGAGATGGAGTTTCACCATGTTGGCCCGTATGGTCTTGATCTCCTGACCTCGTGATCCACCTGCCTTGGTCTTCCAAAGTGCTAGGATTACAGGCGAGAGCCATTGCGCCTGGCCGGAAAGATTTTTTTGAGTAATATCCCACAAGCATAGGCAGCCAAAGCAAAAATGGACAAATGGGATAAGGTCAAGTTAAAAGGCTTCTGCACAGCAAAGGAAACAACAAAGTGAAGAAACAGCCCACAGAATTGGAGAAAATATTTGCAAACTGTCCGTGTGACAGGGGATTAATTCCCAGAAATATAAGGAGCTCAACAACTCTATAGGAAAAAAATCTAATAATCCAATTTTTAAATGAGCAAAAGATCTGAATAGACATTTCTCAAATGAATACATTCATATGACAGACAAGCATATGAAAAGGTGCTCAACATCATTGATCACTAGAGAAATGCAAATGAAAACTATAATGAGGTATCATCTCACCCCAGTTAAAATGGCTTTTATCCAAAAGTTAGGCAATAACATGCTAGGGAGCATGTAGAGAAAAGGGAACCCTCATACACTGTTGGTGACAATGTAAGTTAGTAAAGCCACTATGGAGAACAGTTTGTTGATTCCTAAAAAAAAAAATTAAAAATAGAACTACCATATGATCCAGCAACCCCACTACTAGGTATATAACCAAAGGAAGGGAAATCAGTACATCAAAGAGATACTACACTCCTATGTTTATTATAGCACTATTAACAATACCCAAAATATGGAACCAACCAAAGTGTCCATCAGTAGATGAATGGATAAGGAAAATGTGGTACATATACACAAAGGAGTACTATTTGGCCATAAGAAAGAATGAGATCCCTCTCATTTGCAACAACATAGATAGAACTGGAGGTTATTATGATAAGTGAAATAAGCCAGGCACAGAAAAACTTCACATGTTCTCACTTATTTGTGGGAGCTAAAAATTAAAACAATTGAACTCATGGAGATGGAGAGCAGAAAGATGGTTACCAGAGGCTGGGAAGAGTAGTGGATGGGGGGTGGGAGGGCAAAGGGTGGGGACAAGTGGGGATGGTTAATGAGTACAAAAATATTTAGAATGAGTAAGATCTTGTATTTGATGGCACAACAGGGTGACTAAACAGTAGTTTACTGTGTATTTTTAAATAGCTAAACAGGTATAATTAGATTGTTTTGATCACAAAGGATAAATGCTGAAAGTGATGAATACCTCATGAAGTGATGATCACATTTGCCCGATATGATGGTTATACAGTTTGTCTGTATCAAAATATCTAATGTACCCCACAAATATGTACCCTTACTGAGTACCCACAAAAAATTTTTAAAAAACAGTACCACTATTCACTTACCAAACTGGCCAAAATTAAGTTTGAGGATATCATGTGTTTGCAGGGATACCTATTTCTCCATGCTTTCCCCAATACTTGATAAACCTCTAAGAACCATTTTCCCAGCAGACTTTTTAAGAAGATAATATGAGATTATCTGAGATAATCTGGTGAGATTACAAAGTGATACAGAAGCATGTTATTACTACGCAGATCTTCCTTCCTTCCAATCTTTTCTCTTGTTCTCTAGTCTAGGGTTAGGATAGTGGGCCTTAGTTTTGGCTATACATTAGAATCACCTGGGGAAGTCTGAAATGTACAAATAACTTTGGCTCTTAACCCAGTTCACCTGAATCAGAATTTCTGGTGGGTTAGCACCTGGGCAGTATTATTTAGGTGATTCTGTCATGCAGCCAGAGTTGAAAACCACCTGGAGCCATGCAGCTTGGATTTGAAAATTGGCTCTGTCACTTCTTAGCTATTTAGCCTTGGGCAAGTTACTTAATCTCTCTGTAAAATGCTCTCATCTGTAAAATGCTGAAAATTTTGTCTAAGTAGTAAAGAGTTGTGAGGAGAAAGTTAGGTAATTCATTTGAAGCACTTAGATTGCTGACTGGCACATAGTAAGATTTAGTAGATATTAGCTGCTACTGCTATTGTTGCAATTATTGCTAACACCATAATATTCTAGTGAGAAAATGGCTGGAGAAGTCTAGTTCTTAATAGCTGCTTTCCATTCATCCATTTCAGAAGTAGCAAAGTTGTACTATTTGTGATAAGATCTGGAATAGCTACCATAGATGTGCTCTGACACTTTTTATTGTCTTTAAAGCACATTAGTCTATGAATTTGTTCATTTATTTTTTTCTAGTCTTCCTCCATCATAGTAGAATGTAGATACCATGAGAGCAAGAATATTGCCAATATTTCTCCCTCCTGGAACCCCATTACACTCCATTGGTGCCAGATTTTTATTAGAAAGATTTGTTAAATAAATGAAAATTTTGCTTTTAATATTTGTAGTGATCTTCTGACAGGCACCTATGATTGTAAATCATTGCTTTCAAGTTAAAGATTGGAATTTCAAATATACATTTTGTTTCTGTTTTGTAAACCTGGTTCTATTCTTTTATCTAGAACAATCAAGCAAATTAATACTATCTTTGCCACTAATTTATTTCTAACATATGGATTTGTTTTTGACATTGAAGGCTTTACTGTCACTAAGTAACTCCTGTAAATTAGCAAATAGCTTTCAGGAACAAACTGCAAGGTATAGTAGAATTTCATTCCATCGTTGCCTTTAAAGGTATTTATTAGAGTAACAGAAGTAGAAACAGACTTGATTTTCTAGGTGACTTTAAAAATATGACTTAAGAATCTGATTTGATTTGTGATTTACATTGACTTTTATATTGGTAACTTACCTTGGGTTTAGTTCTGTTTTTACTCCTAATTTGTTATGTGACCCTGGGCAAATAATTTTTTATCTCTTGGCCTCAGTTTTCTCATTCATAAAATGTGAGCATTAGACTAGACAGTTCTTTTATTTTATTCCTAAAAGTTAAAAAAAAGTTTGGTGACATTTGCTAACCCTGTTTGTGATATATTGTAAAAGAATGTAGTTTAGTTGAGGAAGAAGATCCCCAATTATTTCAGATTTCTTTCAGCCTCTAAAATTGTACCTCCCCCGTATATTATGATTTATTTTTAAATACATTTTTATTTAACAGGTGCACAAGTTTGTATGTTCTGCAGTATCTGAAAGTGAATCTTTGGTAGATTCCATGACTTCTGCTACTTTCAGTGTTATTTCATGATTTGAATGTTGTGTTTGTGTGATGTCCTGAGCCAAAATATAAACTGACTCACCGTCCTTATCTAAGAGAGTCTCTCTCCAGAGTAAGGAAAAGGTATCCAAGGAATATAGATGAAGACCAGGGCTCAGAGGGTCATTGTTTAAAGGCTCTTAACTGTGTGTTTGAAGAAAGGATAGGAAGAGTTAAGATTGAAAGAAGGATTTAGGTAGAGAAAGCCATATTTTGAAGTTGGGACAGAACCACAATATATGCCAAAACTAGTAGAAAATCATTATTCTTTCATTTTGCTTAAAATTAGAAAGTCTTTGGATTCTTTTGAGACCTTTGAATTCTGATGGCAGTTCATTTTACAAAGTTATCACTGGTAATTGGGCAAAATTTGTTATCCTAGATGTATCTTAACTACTTTTCCTTTTTCTCCTAGGCAGCGATTATTAGTAGAGTTCAGTGTAGGATTGTGGCTTTGGATCTGCGAAGTCATGGTGAGTAAAATTCTTAATTAGTCATTAACCGAATTATAGCCATCAAACCCCTTTGAATAGGTATAATTATTAGAAATTTCAACATGGCCATAAAATAACCTAGTCTATTGGGCCTTTTTTTTTTTTTTTTTTGGAGATGGAGTCTCACTCTGTTGCCTCCTGAGTTTAAGCAGTTCTCCTGCCTCAGTCTTCTGAGTAGCTGGGATTACAGGTGTGTACCACCATGCCTGGCTGATTTTTGTATTTTTAGTAGAAACAGGGTTTCACCATGTTGGCCAGGCTGGTATCAAACTCTTGACCTCAAGTGATCCATCTGCCTCATCCTCTCAGAGTGCTGACATTATAGGTGTAAGCCACTGACTGCACCCAGCTCCATTTGGGCATTTTGAAGGAAGTCCTAGGTTCTAGTCTTTACAAATGTATGTGTGTATATATATATATTAAAGTTTTATATATAGTATTCGTTTTTGTATTTTATATGTTTTGTGTTTTGTTTTGTTTTTTGAGATGGATTCTTGCTCTGTTGCCCAGGCTGGAGTGCAGTGGTGTGGTCTCAGCTCACTGCAACCTCCACCTCCGGGTTCAAACGATTCTCCTGCCTCAGCTTCCCAAGTAGCTGGGATTACAGGCACCCACCACTATGCCCAGATAATTTTTGTATTTTTAGTAGAAACAGGGTTTCACCATGTTGGCCAGGCTGTTCTCCAACTCCTGACCTCTTGATCCACCTGCTTCAGCCTCCCAAAGTGCTGGGATTACAGGCGTGAGCCAACACGCCCAGCCTTTTTTATATTGTATATGTTTTAAGCTAAGAAAATGTCGTTTAAAGTAACCAAATTCTTATGCTGATGTATAAGGAATGTGGATAAATCTTTGCTAGGCTACTGTAATTATCCTCCTTAGGATAACTATAAATATTTGTCTGTAGAAAATCCTTGCTGAACCCATTGTGTAAAATGATAAAATCCCTGTTCCATTGTCCAAAGATGATATTTTTAAAAGAGAGTACTCCTGTTTTCATAATTCCTGTCTTGGGGAATTTTATCTTTAAAATATTTTCATCTTAGGTGAAACAAAAGTCAAGAATCCTGAAGATCTGTCTGCAGAAACTATGGCAAAGTAAGTAACCAAACATTTCTTATACATTGCCTGGCTCTCGTCACTATTATAAATAGTACTATAACTTTATCACTTTCCTGGTGAGATTGTTGGAGAATAATTACCACAAGGAAAATTTTACTTCTGTTCTCTTTCCTCTGCTTTTGGTTTCTCCTATTTAATCTTGAAAGAAACCTGCATCTTTCTTGTTATGTCCAGTGCAATGGTCATCATAGAAAGCACTTGTAAATTCTTCAAGGCACAGTTTAGTTTGTGAAGGCTTTTGAGAAGTTTTCTTCTGTTGATGGAATTGCATAGAACTTGGATACCTGTCGTGGACTCATGCTTGGAAAAGTAGTTGTATGTAAGAGGCCTTGAGAGTATCTTCTTAAGGTATCCTACACACATTCTTTGTCCTATGTCATAGAAAGATCAGAACATGATATTAAAAAATGGCAGTTTTACCCTGGGCCTAAAGTAAAAAATGAATGTAGCATATATAGTGGCTCTCAAAACTGCTCACTCATCAGAATCAGTTAAGAAGTTACTAGACATACAGATGACTTAGCCCTCTTCCAGACCTACTTCTAGCAGTGGGGTCTGACCATTTATATTTTGATGAAGTTCTATATAGGAATCTGATGGAGCCAGTTCAGTGACTCTTGTTTGGGAACCACTGACCTGTAGTGTAAATAGGATTGTCTAACCATTCTACTTTAATACATACTCTCTTAGGCATTTGGTCACTTTGGCCAAAAATACCTTGTCCTCTCTTACTTTAGCAGCTTTAATTTAAGAATAAACTTTTTCCTTCAGAGCCCAAACTGGTGTGGCAATAATTTTAATATTATTATTTCTTCACTATCTACCTGGAGATAATTAGTTTTATCACTATAATAGGTGTTATTTGTGTACTTCTTATCTGCCAACTTGCATTAAAGTATAAACTAAGCATTTATTAAGAATAAATCATTAACTTGTTTAATCATTTATTGAAACTAAATCCTCATTATTAACTCTGTAATACAGATATACCCTTTTACAGATGAGGAAACTGGCTCATATAGGTTGAATAACTGTGTGAAGTCACATAGTCAGTAGACTGAATTTATGATCATTCAACTATAGTGCTTGGCAGAGAGAGAGAGAGAAAGAAATAATATGTATAATATGAATACCATTCCACTCAATGAACATATGCCTTTAAAACTATGAAAAGAGAGGTAAGAATCTGTTCCCCCAGTTATTCCTAATGCCTTTGTTAATATGAGAGCAATACATCCTCAAATAGTCAGGCCTGTTAGTGATACCTGTAGGAAGATCTGCGAATGATTTTTAAGGAAGTAAAGGGTTTCTTGACTTTTAACAAAAAAGTGAAATACATCATCTAAGTGTCCAGGCAGTCAGACATATTGATGATGGTGACTTGGTTGACATTCTACAGGAAATTGAAGAATTAATTGAGAACCTTAAGGAAACATTGACTAAATAATAATGTTTCAGTCTGGGGCTCATCAGGAGAGAGAAGCCACATAGTAATTTGAATAAGTAAAGTTGAATATAAAGAATTATTCACTATAAAAGGGGATTGTAATGAGAGATTGGTACTAAGAAGTGAAGAAAATGTGGCACATATATACCATGGAATACTACGCAGCCATAAAAAACGATGAGTTTGTGTCCTTTGTAGGGACTTGGATGAATCTGAAAACCATCATTCTCAGCAAACTCACAAAAGAACAGAAAACCAAACACCACATGTTCTCACTCATAGGCAGGTGCTGAACAATGAGAACACGTGGACTCAGGGAGAGGAGCATCACACACTGGGGGTAGTGGTGGGGGGGCTAGGGGAGGGACAGTGGGGAGAAGGGGAGGGTGGGGAGGGGTAACATGGGGAGAAATGCCGGATATAGGTGAAGGGGGAATAGAGGCAGCAAACCACCTGGTTATGTATGCACCTATGCAACAATGCTGCATGACCTGCACATGTAACCCAGAACCTAAAGTAAAATTAAAAAAAAAAAGAAGTAGCAAAGAAAACTCTTACTAATGTAGGAATAGCAGATATAAGGAACAGCCACTACTCCCTTGGACTGAGGTAGTGCAGGCAGGGTTGAAATCTAGACCTTATTGGAGAACGCATGACTATGGCTTACCAGAGGTTAGGAATTGCTGAAAATCTGCCCTTTGGAACGTGACAGAATTCTGCCCTCTAGGGTATAGGGAAAGCTGTTCATGGTGAGGTATCTCACCAGAGGCACTGGGCTACAAAACACTGGGTGAGGAAGGGCTAGAGTACTAGAGAAGCCACTTGTGCTGGAGGAATTATGCAGGAATTGGGAGGAGTTGGGTACTGGGGAAGTTCTGTGTTTCTCTAGCACCCTCTATTAACATAGCTTAACATCATGCCTACTGGCAAGGGAAAAATACTTAAAGGCCTCAAATCTATTTTTTTAGAGCAGGCAATGAAGGATGAATTGGAGTTGAGGCAGTAAGTTGATAACTGGCACAAAGAAATTTTTTTTTATGATAAAAATCATCCACAGTAGATGAAGATGACCAGGAATCAAAAGGGTGAACAAATTGGATTCTTGCTGAAACTATCTAAGCAGTAAAATATTTGTGTGATTTCTGAATTCAATTACTCTGTGAAAAAAAAATCTCAAAATGAGCATACTTATATCAACTGCAGAACCTAAATACTACATAAGAAAGTATGTGAAAAAGCCAAAATTTGAGCTTGGGTCATTCTGATATTCCAGTTTCTGTGATACACAGTAATGCTTCTCAGAAAATTAGCCTAGTATTAAAATATGACAGAATCCCTTTAAAAAGCATCCACCAAAATTGTGATATATCCAGTTATAGCCTAGGTTTGTGGGTAACCCTTGCTACTTCATATTTATTGTATTTCTCTGGATTTTCAGGACTATCTCAAGTAAGGTACTTGTTGACTGAATGCTCTGCTTGACTTTAATAACAATACATTTCTCTTAGTGGTAGATGATCAAGTGATTGATCATAACTACCTTCTCTCTGGGTAAATATGCCTTTCCTAAGCTTAGACAAGATGTTCAGTTGGTGTGTTTCAGACCTCTCTACATTTGTGCATGAAGCAGATACTGCAGAACCCCTTCAATTCAGTTAATGTGTATTTTAAGGAGACTTGGACTTAGATAATTGTCCATAGCATCCTTTTATTTTACTCATTATTTATCTGTTACCAACTAAAAGTTTCTTGGAATTATTGAAGACTTACCCTGGAAATTACATGTTGATATTTAATATAAACATGTTTTAAACTTTAGTCTTAAAAAAAAAAAGTTTGCTCCCAAAATTATATCCTGTGTTGTTTTAGATTAATTAATTGAGCATATAAGTTTTTCTGGTTTGTCATTTTAATATGCAGAATTAGCTCTGGAATACTACTTTTTAAAATTTTTTTAGAAACTGTATGTATACTAATTTCCTCTGTGTTACTTACTCTAAAGACCACTTATTATCTAATCTTTGTTCCTGATATTTTCCAGTAGTCTCTGAGCAAAGGCATCATGGTTTTGAATTCATGGAATTACTCTGACTTCACAGTACCCTATGCCAAGGGGAGATGACTTTACCATTTATGCCTGAGGTGCAATTTTTTGAATTTTTGCAGTCAGACCTTGGTGATGACCTTGAGCAGGAGGATATAAGTAACTCCCACATGCTTAGTGTCCCAATAGTGGAACACTAGGCATGAATGGGTTAACCCATTGAAACATTAAAAATATGTTTCAGTGAGGTAACCAGAATCTGCAGCTCTTTTTATTTGGTAGAAATTGAATAATATTGTTATAGACCGAGTGAGATTAATTGATTAATACAGACCCTTCTAGACAGGGCTGCTAAAGGATTACATTAGGTGATGTTTTAAGTTTACAGCACAATTGAAAAAGAAGCACTGAATAAGTATTAGTTCTCTTTTCTTTCCTTCATATCATTTTGTCTTACAGAGACAATTTTGTGTTAGTATGGAAGCAGCACTGGTGTCAGAGAAGCTTGGACTTTTCATCTTAACTATTTGTTACCACTTTGGATGACTGCCAGAATTGCTTCACTTTCTGTCTTAATCTTAAATTTAAGTCCGAAGGAATATTAAACTATTTGTTTTCACTTACAAAGTTTGATGTTCTCCTTATCTCCCATTCAGATTGTCTACAATTGCCGGGGCTACCCTATTCACTCCTGTAATTATTGTATGAGATTTTAAAAATCAGTTCTTAGAGACCTAATAACATTTGCCTTTGCCATTATGAATACTGTAGAGACTATATATGAAAGTCTGTGTTCCTACATTGATACCTGCTATATTTGGTTAACACTGTGTGAGTGCTTAAGGTATGTAGTGACACTCAGCAAGACAAAACTTTCTTTTGAAGTTGACTCAGCCACTCCCAAAAGAAGACAGTAGGTACGAGCCTAAAAAACAATAATAATAAGGCAGTAGAGTCATTGGGTCTCCAGAAACTCACCTTACTGTTCTTATCCACCTATTATGATAGCAAGGAAGGCCCACATGCAATTAAAAACCGAACTTCATACTTCAGTTCTCATTTTCAAAGCTTTAAAATTGGACTTTGTTAAACAGATCCACTCATAATTGAAGACTAGAACCAAAGCCAATAAAATGAGCTCTGAACACCTTTCTAGTTTCTCAGAGCACTGTGCTTATATTTATGTTCATCCTTCAAACAACTATCCATGAGAAATTATAAATAATAATTAACATTTGCATAGCATTTTACTCTTTTGAAGTATTTTCTTGTTCACTTCTCAGTTAATCCCCAAAGCAATCCAGAGCAGTCAGTGATATTTTTGTCTTTTTTTTAATAGATGGTGAAACTCAGTTTCTGAGAGATTAAGTAACTAATGCAAGATCACATAGTGAAAAATAAACTGAGGCTAGGGCTCATCTTGTGATTCCACGGTTTACTAGATTATAATGCTTAATAAAATTTTTTTCCTGTTTTATAGATGGGAAAATTGAAACAGAGAAGTTAAATGCTATTTCCAGAGTTTCAGTCTTAGGTTCAAAATAAAGGTATATGTTTATGTAATTGTACTACATGTGTGGAACAGTGAAAGTGTGATATAAAGGAAAATTCAGTAATTTGAGTTCTTAGTCCTTTACCTACCATTTATCGGGAGAAATGTGGCTACACATATTGATATTGGGAGCATGTTAGAAGGTTTACAGAGGTATGTTTGTAAGATGGCCCAATAGATTTTTACAGTTTCCCAGCACTGTTACAGACCAAAGGAAGGAACTGGGAAAGAAAACCGTTTTTACAGTGTTGTCAGAAAGCATTCTTAGCCCTTTTTCTTCTCTTTGCAGAGATGTTGGCAATGTGGTTGAAGCCATGTACGGGGACCTTCCTCCTCCAATTATGCTGATTGGACACAGCATGGGTGGTGCCATTGCAGTCCACACAGCATCATCCAACCTGGTACCAAGCCTCTTGGGTCTGTGCATGATTGATGTTGTAGAAGGTGAGTTTTCTTAGCACTGACCAAATCAGGATTTGACTTATAAGAGACATCCATGGTAGATTATTGCCTTGTCTTAGTTTATTGTTGATTTCATTCATCTTGAAATATGTCCCTCTGTCTTTATATCTTTTTAAAGTTTATACAAGATAACCGTTTTTCCATGTCATCAAAAACTCTTCATTAACATCTTTTTCTGGCTGCATATTCCAATCCTGTGTATATTCTATAATTGTATTTAGTTATATAAAAAGAAGCTGCCATGTCTTTTATGACCGAGCTTCAGAAGTCACACTGCTGCTTACAAATACAAGTCATCCTATTCAGTGTGAGGGCGTGACATAAGGAAGTGAATACCCTAGAGGCAAAAATTATTGAGGGCCATCTTTATTTCTCTGCAAGCATCACTAAATTCTGTTGTCATCGAGAGCAGATATATAGTTGTTGACTCCGTAAGTGCAAATTCTCAGAATAAGTTAAATATGTGGTTACAGCTTTTGTTTAATATCCAGGTACAGCTATGGATGCACTTAATAGCATGCAGAATTTCTTACGGGGTCGTCCTAAAACCTTCAAGTCTCTGGAGAATGCTATTGAATGGAGGTAACCAACAAATCTTTGTCACCTTTATTTAATCTGTTTGTTTGTTTGCTTGCTTGCTTATTTATTTATTTAGGAGACAAGGTCTCACTCTGTAACCCAGGCTGGAGTGCAGTGGCATGATCCTAGTTCACTGTAACCTTGAATTCCCAGTTCAAGCAATCCTCCCACCTCAACCTTCAATAGCTAAGACTACAGGTGCATTCCACCATGGCTGGCTAATTTTTAAATTTTTTGTCGAAATGAGGTCTTGCTGTGTTGCCCAGGCTGTCCTCAAGTAATCCTCCTGATTTAGCCTAGCCTCAAGTAATCAAAATTCCTGGCCTCAAGTAATCCTCCCACTTTAGCCTTCAAAAGTGTAGGGGTTACAGGTGTGAGCCACAGTGCCCAGCCACTGTTGCCTTTATTTTAAATGTTAGATTGTAGCTTCTTTTTTTTTTTTTTTGAGACAGAGTCTTGCTGTCACCCAGGCTGGAGTGCAGTGGTGCAATCTCAGCTCACTGCAACCTCCGCCTTCCAGGTTCAGACAATTCTCCTGCCTCAGCCTCCTGAGTAGCTGAGATTACAGGTGCGTGCCACCACACCTGGCTAATTTTTTTGTATTTTTAGTAGAGATGGGGTTTCATCATGTTGGTCAGGCTGGTCTTGAACTCCTGACCTCGTGATCTGCCCACCTTGGCCTCCCAGAGTGCTGGGGTTACAGGCGTGAGCCACTGTGCCTGGCCAACTTTTCTTTTTTGTTAGCTCAAGCACCAAGTTGAAAGAATAGAAGTTCAGTTGCCACACTATTGTAATAGCATATGAGGAAACATTAAACAGCAGAATTTTTTTTGAATATTTAAAGATATTTTAGATGTGGTTTAGTTGTCTGAAGCCCATTCTTTTCCCAATACATGATAGTACCTCTTGGAATCTTAGTAATTCTTTTTATTTTATTTTATTTTATTTTATTTTATTTTATTTTATTTTATTTAAACCTGTGAAGTGCTATGCATTTACTGAGGAGCGATTTACTTCCAATTATGTGGTCACTTTTAAAATAGGTGTAATGTGATACCGAGAAAAATGTATGTTTTGTGGATTTGGGGTGGAGAGTTCTGTAAATATTTGTTAAGTTTACTTGTTCCA
>CAUYLZ010041950.1:0-20307 GCA_963573645.1 Pithecia hirsuta | reverse complement strand
CACTTCGACTGTTACTTAAGTGGCTTACAGAAGTCAAGATAAGTCTTAGTTTGCAAATCATCTGGGTTGTAGTGGAAATAACAGATCTTAGTTATTTATTACAGGGCGCAGGAGCCATGATGGAATTAGCTTGAGCTGTTTATTCTAGTCACTACCGTAAGTAAAGGCTAGTAACTTTGCCAGTTACTGATAAGGAAGGTATGCAGCCTTTGCAGAGAAAGGCTAGCAGTTTATTTACAGAAGCCAAGGTATGCAACCTTTGCAGAGAAAGGCTAGCAGTTTTATTTACAGAAGCCAAGGCCAGCAGTTATTGTGAGGAGAATGGGGCAGCCGTTAAAACTTATTTGAAACACAACTTTGTCTTTTATAAAATAGTGTTGTTCAGGCTCTAACTTTAGGCCAGCCATAGCACACCTAATGTAGATGACAGGTTGATGGGTGCAGCAAACCACCATGGCACGTGTATACCTATGTAACAAACCTGCACGTTCTCTACATGTATCCCAGAATTTAAAGTATAATTAAACAACAGCAACAAAATAAATCCTAAGGAACCTACAAAAATAAAAATATTGTCAGAATTTAACAAGGTCATGGGATATAAGTGAACACACAAAATTTATTTGATATACTAATAAAAAATATAATGCTTAAACAAAATTAAAAGAAAGCATTATCAATTAGCAATAACCTCAAGCAATAAAATATTTAAAAATGATATTTTTTAATGTGAAATACTTTGATGCTGAAAACCATACAACAACACAGAAGAAATTGGAGAAGCCTTAAATAAATAGGAGGACATCTCATGTTCATGGATTGGGAGAATTGATATTAAGATGTCAGTCCTCACAAACTAGATCCACAGATTCAACCTAAAAATCCAGTTTTTAGAACCAACTGGTTCTAAAAGATATGCAGAAATGTAAAAGAACTATAAAAATCAAGTCTTTTAAAGGATGACCAAAGTTAGAGGACACGCATAGATACATGATTTCAAGACTAACTCTTGGTCGGCGTTATGGCTCATGCCTGTAATCCCAGCACTTTGGGAAGCCAAGACAGGTGGATCACCTGAGGTCAGGAGTTCAAGACCAGCCGGGCCAACATGGTGAAACTATGTCCCTACAAAAATTAGCTGGGCATGATGGCGGGTGCCTGTAATTTTAGTTACTCGGGAAGCTGAGGCAAGAGAATCACTTGAACCTGGGAGGCAGAGGCTGCAGTGAGCTGCGATGGCACCATTGGGCTCCAGCCTGGGAGACACAGAGAGACTCTGTCTCCAAAAAAAAAAAAAAAAAAAAAAAAAGACTAACTCTAAAACTATTATGATCAAACACAGTAAGATGGACAAATAGATCAATGGAATCAAATAGAGATGACTGAAACTGACTCTGACATAATTCAGTATTTTCAACATTAAAAAGGATAGTGTTTTCAACAAATGATGCTGAACCAAGTTATTATCCATATAGAAAAAAAGCACACTCAATCCCCCACCTAACACCAAACATAATACTCAAAATATTATTTTGAGGTGGATCATAGACTTACTGTAAAAACATTATAAGCCTAATAGATTTAAAAATGAAAAATATCTTCTAGACTTTGGGTAGGAAAGATTTCTTAGGTAGGCATAAAAAGGCATTAACAGAGAAAAAATAATGAAATGTACTTTATCAAAATTAAAACCTTTTGCTTTTCAAAAGATGTTGTGGAAGAAATGAAAATGTAGGTCACAGAGTGAGAGGAAATAGTCACAATGCATAGACCTGGAGATGGACTTTTACGTACTATGTATATAACATATAAATAAGGACTGCACATAAAAATACACATAACTCAATAAAACATGAATAAACTTCTTGAGCAGTTATTTTACACAAAAAAGAAATATGGATGGCCAATGAACACATGCTAAGATGCTAATGTTATCATCATACATCAGGATATATAAATGGAAAATACCATGAGATTGCAGTAGCGGTTAAAATGAAAAAGTCTGACAATACCATGTATTGACAATACTAAGAGGATCTGGAACAACAGGAATTCGTATACAGTGCTTCTGGGAGTGTAAAATGGTAAAACTATTTTGAAAAACAGTTTCGCAGTTTCTTTTGAAGTTAAATATACAGCCACCCTGTAGCCCAGCAACTTTGCTTCTAAGCATTTACCAAAAAGGAATGAAAATTGTCATCCACAAATGGATGTGTACAAATATTTTCATGGCATTTTTATATGTAATAGTCCAAACCTGGAAATGACTCAGTTGTCCATCAAGGTTTGAATGAATAGACAAATTGTGGCATATGGATAAAATGGACAATTACAGAACAATAAAAAAGCACAAACTACTAATAAAGATAGCAACATATATAAATTAAAAAAAAAACCATTATGTGGAGTGAAAGAAGCTAGAAACCTACTGTAGGAGTCCGTTTATACGAAATTCTACAACATACACAACTAATCCACAGCGTGGGAGAGATCAGTGGTTGCCAGAGGATAGAGTGGGGAGTATGTGTATTGAGGCGATTGTAATTGGAAACAAAGGACATTACTGATGTAACGGAAATGTGGTATGTCTTGATAGGGTGTTAGATGGATGCATGCATACAAAATTTTTGTACATGTACATACACGAGGGGAAGAGAGCACCCCTCACTTGCTCATCCACCTGGGTGGCGCTGCAGTCTCTCCCCCCACCTCTATCCATCACAGTCCGCGGGCCCCTCCCAGCGTCTCTGTCTCTCAAGCTCTACTCCCCTCTAATCCACGGCTGGGCCTGGAGGGATCCCTGCTGTCTGGGTGGGGTCCCTCCAAGGTGCAGGCGGCTGATTTGGCGGGGGGCACAATGGGGAGGGGAGAACGAGGTGGGGAGAGTCTGAATCACAGCTGGGCGGGGGCTGCGGCTCGCCGCCGGGCCCATCTCTGGAACCGTGCTGGGGGTGCTGACTCTGCCCCTAGAGGGGAGCCAGGCATTTATCCGCCCACGCCCGTCCCTCCCTGAGAGGGGCGCTCCTGGATAAACTAAAACAGACCAGGCTCCCCGCGCTGCCCTGCCCTGGCCGGGGCTGATCTCGCCCCAGGACCCTAGAGCGGCGGAGGGGAGTGGTCAGAGTGCAGGTGAACGCAGAGATGAAGAGACCTGGGCGCACCAGCGCCTTTTTCAGCCATTCCTCGTCACCCTCGTGCCCCGTGTGCCTCTCCCTTCCACCTCCTCCCTGCAAGGTGGCTGGAGTGGGCTTCCCCAGAGGCAAACCTGACCGTCAAAGCCCTGCCTCAAACTGTTGAGTTGCAACTCTTGGCTTTGGGAGGGTGGCGTCCAGCCTGGGGTGTGACTTGGAGTGGCTTCTCTGGCTTTGACCCTGGATGACATGGAAACAGTGCTTTCCCCCTCTTCAGACATCCCAAACTTCCAACGGGATGGTCACTGCCCTCTTCCCTCCCTCTTCCAGTGTGTGAGGCAGCCCTGAAGATGCCTCTCAATGGTCCCTGACCCTTCATACTCACTTCCCTTGAGTGGGGCTGGATTACTGCCTCAGCTCTAACTACTATGCCAAAGGGATGGGAAAACCTTGGGTGCCCAGCTGAGTGCCTCTCTGGAACTGTCTGCTCCCGGGATCCCGGGGAAGCCAGCTGTCAGGTCCTGAAGCAGCCCTTTGGAGACACCCTGTGAGTAAGGCTGGAAGCAGATACTTCTTCCTGGAGCCAAGCCTGAGTTGACTGCAGCCTGGGGATCACCTTGATTGTAGATTTGTGGGAGATCCTGAGCCTGAGCTGATGGCCATAGATGGAGCCACTCCCACAGAAGCTGTGAGATAGTAAATGTTTATTGCTTTCAGCAGCCACAAGTTTTGGGGTTGTTATGCAGGAATAGATAGCTAAGATACTCAGTCCCCAGGGTCATCTGGGGTGTTGGTGTGATTTCAGAGCTCCAAGGTACTGGGGCACCCCAGCTAGGAGGAAGCCCTGCCTCTGCAAGGACCTGAAATGGCTTTACCAGCCTGGGCTGTTGCCAGCAGCTCCCGCCCGTTACAGATAGCCAAACACTGTCTGCACTCTAACCAGCAAGGCACCTCCAACTTTACACTAAATGCATAATTTGCTACAAATTAAACTAATGGAAATAGAGTAATTATGTTGACTTTAAAAATACTTTCAGATACATACATAATTACATATTTGATAATATAATCCATTACTATTGCATTTCACCGGGGACCCAAGGGAGAAGAGGCTCAGAGAGAAGATGCTGAAGGAGGTGGGAGGGAGGCCTCGGAAACCTGTTGACCCTTCATGGGGGGTGGAACCCAGGCCACCTTTCCAGGAGGGCAATTTCATAACACATATCAAAGGCCTTAAAAATGGCCATATCCTTTGACCTCATGAGACCAGAAATCTATCATAAGGAAATCATCAGAGATGAAGACAAAGATCTATGTGCAGTTTGTCATCGGAGAATCATTTATGGCAGGCACCCGGCGGGGGCATCTATGTGTCTAGCAATGGAAGATCAGCTAAATAAATTAGGACTGAAAAATAATGATGATGGCATATCGTGGCCAGCAAATGAAATCTTCCAAAGTAATTTATGTTGGGAAAATGCTTATAAATAAGCATTTATAAGAGCTAGAGAAAAAAGCAGCATATAAATCTGGCTGTAAAGAACATTCCAACTTTTCTTTACATATACATGGGACTAATAAAACTCAGAAGGCTGCATGTAAAAATACCAATGGCTGTTATCGTTGGTGGGGGAATTTTAATTTTGTTTTCCATTTTTATGCTTTCTAAATTTTCTGAAATGAACATCTAATAATGTATTAATTTAAATGTTTAAATGGATGTAGGTGAGAAAAACATTTTATGTCCCCTCACCCTGAGAGGTGACTTCCTGGATAACCTTTAGAATTGAGCTCTGATCTAAGGGTCTCCTGGTCCACATTCAAGTGTTCTTGTTCTGGTTGGGGCATAGGCTGCCAGTCATCTCCTATGATCCCATTGCCCCTTCTTCCTTAGTTGCAGAATGCCAATGTGGTTGGCATGTCCATCTGTCTGCCTAACATATATTACTTACCCCTCTCTTTTTTTGAGATAGTTACTATTATCATCTACATTTTACATACACAGTGAGGTTAAATAACTTACTTAAGGCCACCTTGCTAGTAAGTGGCAGAGCAAGGATTCAAACCTAGGGAGTCTGACTTCAGATTCTGTGCCTATGACCACCATAATATTATGTGAGAACTCATGATCCAAGAGGTTGGGACAATTTGAGCCTGGCTCTGGCCAGAGACCATACTCCACAACAAATATTTGTTGAGCAGTAATTATTATTTTTCTTCATTTACATTTTTATTTTAGATTTGGGGGTACATGTGCAGGTTTGTTACAAGGGTATATTGCATGGTGCTGAGGTTTGGTCTTATGTTGACCCCCATCACCAGATAGTGAACATGGCACCCAATAGAAAGTTTCCAGCCCTTGCCCCGCTCCCTCAATCCCTCCTTTTGGAGTCCCCAGTGTCTACTGTTCTTATATTTATGTCCATGTGAATCCAGGATTTAGCTCCTATTTATAAACGAGAACTTGTGATACTTGGTTTTCTGTTTCTGCATGAATTCGCTTAGGACAATGGCCTCCAGCTGCATCCCTGCCGTTCCAAAAAGACATGGTTTTGTTCTTTTTTAAGGCTGCATAGTATTTCATGGTGAAATGTGAGTGGAAGTCATGGGTGCAGCTCCCAGGGAAGCTCTTAGACGACAGCTTTTGCAGTTGGCAGGAGCCTCTTTGCCCTCCCTGTTCTTTTTTTCATTTGTGCCTATAATGGGGCCATGATTGCTAGAGCTCCAGCTGGAGCTGTGTTGTGTCCATGACACAACCTTTGGGATGAACTTGTGTGTTGCGGACGATAGAACAAACATGAAGTGGGAGCCTGGGACATTGACAAAATTGTGCATGAACCTACCATAGAAGCCCTGAAATTCTTAAATCCAGAATTTTCTTACATGAGGGAAAAAAATAAATCTTTCTCTAAGCCACTATCTTTCAGGTTTCAATTAGTAGCTGATTTATTTCCTAACAGACACATTGAGCCAGGGTCAAAGATGGAAGACGATTCCACAGGAATTCTAATAAAATGTGTAAAAAAATGTCTCTTGGAGCAAGGGAGAAGATCTAAGATTCCTAAAGACCCCAACTTTCTCTGATCATAACCTGGGCCATAACCCAGATGGTTAGAGTGTGTGGAGCAGCAGGAAATGTCAACAGAACTGAGACCCTTCCATGTCCCCACCCCACCATTTACCTTCAGCCTCCTCCCTGGCTCCTAGTGCTGCCCACAGTGTGAAAAGCACAGGGTGGAGCATAAGTTGGTTAAGGCTCCGAGTCTGGAAGCTGAACCTGACAGTAACTCTTCTGTTCCTGTTTGACTAATCAGCTCCCAGGGAGGCAGTCAATCAAGGGAGTGGTGACGCCAGCAGACAAAGTGAGTCTTGCCTGGTAGTGATGGGCCACCCTTTCCATTAAATTTTAAATTTGGAAGAGATCTTAGAGGGCTTCTAGTCCAACTCTCTCTTTGATGCTTCAGTTCCCTTTTCAGCGACCACCATTAACACTCACAATAAAATCTTAATCATCAATAACATCCTCATCAGCATCATCACCAAAATCACTATCATCATGATCATCATCACCATCATCACTGTCATCATTACTCCCTTGGATTGAGCACCTAGTTTGTTCCAGGCACAGACTGTGTTTTTACATACTTGATTATACTACATTCTTACAATAATGTGATGATGAAGATATTGATTCCAATTTACAGAGAAGGAAACTGAGGCTCAGAAAATGTCAAGTGGCCCAAGGCAGCACAGATAATACATGGAGGAGGGAGAGTTTCATCCAAATCTGTTTGATAACAAAGGCTAACCTGTGTATAACACCTTGCAATTTTAAAAAATTGATCTGTGCTTGCCCACCCTCACCAGGAAGCATGATCTGTCATTGGTCAGAACTGACAGAAAGCATTTTGTCTTAGCAAAGTGAAACCAGCTTCCTTGTTGGTCTTACTCGCATTCACGGTTCCTGGAGACCCCACAGAATGGTTCTGACCTCTGGTTCATGTGACAGTCCCCCTGAGGTTGGAGGCCAGAGTTTGCATCCACCTGAGACTCTTTTTAGGATGGGCATCTGTTTCCTTTAACAACATCTTGTGTGAGTGACAACCCCTCATGCCTTATAACCCACAGCTTTCCAAGTCACCACTGTCTCTCTGGACTTCCGGGATCCCTCCTCCTAGTCTCTGATTCTACTTGCAGCCCTTTCCCTCACAACAGCCTCTTCTCTACCAAACAGCTGCAGTGATTTCTTAAGATCATGTAAATCAGATTATGTCACTCTCCTACTCAAAACCCTGCAATGAAAATAAAAACCCAGCTCCCTGCCACGGCTTATAGACCAAGGTTTTTAAAGCTCAGTGCTCTTGACATTTTGGACTAGATAATTCCTTGTTGTGTGGGGCTGTCCTGTGCACTGTAGGATGTTCAGTCGGTAGCACCCCTTCCCAGGTATGACAATCAAAATGTCTACAGGCATTACCAAGTATTCCCTGGTCATGGGGGCACCCTATACACCCTAAATATCGTCCTCCCGCCAACCCCTTACACCTCGTCTTGTATCTCTCTCCCACCACTCACTATGCTCCAACCACACTAACCTCTCAATTGTTCCTTGAACACATCATGCTGATCCTACCCTGGAGCCTTTGCGTCTACCGTTCTTGGTGACTGGAGCATTCTCTCGATAGTTATCAGCTGAGCTCATACCCTCATTTGATTCAGGTCTCTGCTCAAATACTATCTCCTTAGAGAGGGATTCCCTGGCCATCCTTTCTAATATGGCCCTCTCATCTCCAGTGCCTTCCCATTAATCATTTTTTAATAGAACTTACTACTAATATATACTATATACTAATATAACTTACTACTAATATAATATAACACGTATAAAATAGACAATATTGCATATTATAATATGCATATAATACACATTATATCATGCATTATAATATACATGATGTAATGTGTATTGTCATATATATCATATGCATGATATACGTAATATATATAATATGTATTATAATTATATAAATATATTTCTATGATTATCTATAAATATATTCTTTATTATTAATATATTATGTACAAATATATTATCATTTATTATAAATATATTATGTAATTATATATTATATTTATATCATTGTATAGAGATATGTTATATATTATATATTTATATAATTCATATATAAATATGTTATACATATACATTTATATATAATTTATATAGATATGATATATTTATAAAACTATAATGATAATACATATAATGTAAACTATGTTATATGTTATATTACAATATATTTTATACTTATTATATACATTTATAATAGTATGTCATATTTATTATGTATTTATATGTAATTCTATACATATGTTTATATAATTATATATATAAGGAATATATATATAATGTATATAAATATATATGTAATATATATATAATTATATGTATATAAGGGCATGTAGCTGACCCTTCAGTAACCACTCTCCCAAGCATAGTAATTACATAATTATATAAATATATTTATATATAAAACATATACAAACATGTTTATATATTTCATATATAAATATGTATGTTATAAATTGATATATAACATACATATTTATAAATATATGTATAATTTATAAATTTATATATAACACATGTTTATATATGCATACATAACATATTATATATTATATATAATGTATATGTAGTATGTAAATATATGCTATATAAATATATAAATATATTTACATATTACATAGATATTTATATACTACATACATATAATGTATATGTAGTATATAAATATATGCTATATAAATATGTAAATATATACATCATTTATACATGACATATATATATGTCATATATAAAACATTTATAAAACATATATAAATATATGTGCTGCATCAGGGATATGTAAATTGAAGAAATCATGAGATAGCAGTCATGGCTCAAATTAGGAAGCCTGGCAATACCAAGGTGAGGATGCAGAGCAGCTGGAATGCTCATACACTGCTGATGGGAGTGCAAAGTGATACAGCTATTTTGGAAAATAGTTCAACAGTTTCTGTATACAACCACCTATAGCCCAGCAACTTCACTTCTAAGTGTTTACCAAAAAGTACTAACCAATCTTTGTGTGTGTGTGTGTGTATGTGTATACGTGTGCACGTGAAGTACTACATGATTATATCTCACAGATGTAAACTCCATGAGAACAGGGACTTTGTTGATATTCTTTATTATTCTTTCTCCAGTCATTAGAACATAAGATCAACCTAAGAAAACTTTATTAAATGAATCCATGTGAGCTGGTTCTCATGCCCTTCTCAATCTAAAGTGCTCACCCTTTAGATAAGGTTCAGCTTATCCATGACCATCTGGGTTTGTTCCTCAGAATTACACATACGTCTGAGCCTCTCAGTTGCATAAGACTCTCACTTCCCTTTTTCTAGATTCCATACCTGTATTAACATGCCCTAAAAGGCAGCAAGATGTGCAGGGAAGTTTGTTGGCTAATAATGGTGCTAATAATGGCAACCTTGAATGGTTGTTGGGAGGACAAATCTCATATGAGTACTAAGCAGGTGGAAATCACTCAATAACTGGTGGGTATTACCATTATTATTGTTTTTGCTGTTGTTATTAAGCTAGCTAGGTTTTAGGACCCTCTATCTCCTGGGAAGAGGCTTGGCTGGGAAGGGACTGGGCTGGGGGTGGGGAGAGCAGCAAAGAGACAAGTGCCATGAGGGACACCCCTCCAGGGTCCACCCTGAGCTCCCCTCTCAATGCCTGGATCCCTTCCTGACCTGTACCTTGATTTGTTTTTCTCATCAGCTCAGAGACTTGCCTTGCATGCTAAATTCACATTTACATTAAAATCCCATCCTGTGAGTCTGGCTCGGAATCCAGCCTGTGGGGATCTTCTTCCAACCCCAGTCTGGCAGTCGAAGTGCTGGCTCTTCCTCCAAGAACCTGTTATCTGAAATCCGAGAGCTCCCTCGCTCCCCAGTCAACTTACTGCTACAGTGCCAGGGGTGTCTTTCCTCTCGGGGGACTGACATTTCCTAAGTAGCAGGGATTGTAGCTGACCCTTCAGCAACCACTGTCCCAAGCACGTGTCTCCTTTCTTTTAACTGAAGTATTGAGATCATCTGTAGTTTTTGAAACAAGTTTATTAAGGCATAATTGATACAAAAAAGTCACCTTTGTGTTGTACAGTTTTATGAATGTTGACAACGGCATATTATCACTACAATAAACCACTACAATGGACGTGTAGTCAGTCCTCTCCCCTGACCCTCAGCCCCTGGCATCCACCAGTCTGTTTTTAATTCCAACAATTTTGCCTTTCCTAGAATTACAGCAGTTGCATTTGACAGAATTATTTACATGGTTAAATTTAAATAGACTAGCTTGCTTTTTATTTTCTTTTTGTCACATCTCTTCTTTGTTGTTTCTCTTTTCTAGCCTTCTTTTGTATCAATTAAGTAATTATTATGATTCCATTTTATCTCCATTGTTGACTTACTAGTAATCTCTCCTTTTTTATGTTTATAATGATTGCTTTAGCATTTACAGTTTCTGTCTTTAACTTACTACAGTCCAACCTCATATGATATTATACTTCTTCACCTGTAGAGGAATATAACATTCTCCTTTCTTCCCTCTTGTCCCTTGTACCACTGTTGCCATAAACTGTACTTACACATGTGTTACAAATCTCCAATACATTGTTACTGTATTCTCTTTTAATAGGCAATTATCTTTAAAAGAGATGACAATGAGAAAAATATTTCATGCTTACCCTAATTCTCACCATTTCCGGTGTCCTTTTCTGTGGATAGCACCAAATTTCTACTAGATATTATGGTCCATCTGCATGAAATCCCAGCACTTTGGGAGGCCAAGGTGGGCAGATCATGAGGTCAGGAATTTGAGATCAGCCTGACCAACATGGTGAAACCCCAACTCTACTAAAAAAACACAAAAATTAGCCGGGCGTGGTGGTGCGCCCCAGTAATCAAGACTACTCAAGAGTCTGAGGCAGGAGAATCGTTTGAACCCGGGAGGTGGAGGTTGCAGTGACCTGAGATCATGCCATTGTACTCCAACAGAGCGAGATTCCGTCTCAACAACAACAAAAAAAAAAAAAAAAAAAGAAAAGAAAAAGTTCCTTTAACATTTTCTGTAATGCAAGTCAACTTTGGTTGCTCTGAAAAACTTATTTCACATTTGATTTTGAAAGAGAATTTTTCTGGGTGTAGAATTATTGGTTGAAAGGATTTATACATATATGTTTAAAGATAACCCTCCATTTTCTTTGAGACTACAGAGTTTCTGATGAGAAGTTATCTATAATTCTGTATGTAATTTTTCTTTTTCTCTGGCTGCTTTCAATATTTTTAATCTCTAATTTACAGCAGCTTAACTGTGATGTTTCTAGGTGGTGTGTATGTGTGTTTCCTGTATGGAGTTCTCTGAACTTCTTGGATTTATGGCATGCTTATTAAATTTGGAAAATTCTCAGCAATTCTATGTATGTATGTATGTATGTATGTATCTATCTATCTATCTATCTATCTATCTATCTATCTATCTATCTAATCTATCATCTCACTATATCTTTCTGTTAATCTTCTGGAACCCCAGTTATATGTATGTTAGACCACAGTTTTTGGATGCTCTTTTTTCCACCATTTTTCTTTTTTTTTTTTGTTTCCGTTTACATGATTTCTGTTTACATAATCAACCTATTTTCCATTCTACTGATACTTCTTCTGTTGTATAGTATGTTAATAAACCCATCAAAGCAATTCTTTATCTCTGATTGTGTTTTGTAAAAATTTTTCTTGCATTTCCATTTGGATTCTTTTTTTCAAGTTTCCTTCATTTCTGAGTTTTCTTGTCCATTCAAGCACTTTTTCCACGTCTCTAACTAGGTTACTTAGCATAATTGTTTTAATATGTTTATTTTGAAACCTCTGTCTCAACATTCCAACCTCTGGGTCATCTTTGAATCGGGTTCTGTGACTGCTTTCCTCTAGTCAATGGGTTGTTTTTCCTTGCCGTTTTTTATCTCATAGTTTTTAAATAAATTCTGAGCATTGTGAACAAGACAGTAGAGACTGAGGTAACCAGTATTTATGCCCAGAAATGAACACATCTATTCTTCCCTCAAGACGTTATTGTGATGATTTGAGTCACCTCTAGTGAAGAGTTGAGTTTAGCTGAGTTTTGTCTGTGCTACACTCTCAGTGCACCCAGGTTTCAAATTCCTTCAGTAATGGTTTTTCTTCTACCTTGTTCTCGTGTTTGAGGCCCTTAGGAATTCCGGACACATCCTAGCTCACAACTCCCATCTATAATAACTCATTGAAAAAACTAGCTGTTTTCTTCATTTCAGTTTTTATGATGGCTGCATCTTCACTAAAGCTCCGCTAAGTGTGAAATCATTTATGCTTCCCTCTCTCCTCAAAGGGACTGGTCAGTATTTGAAATTTCATTCCTCTGTTTTATTTTGTATTTTTAAGTTTTTTTTTTTAAATTACTGTCATACAAGTTATCACAAATATAGTGCCTTAAAACGACACTCATTTATTATTTTGCATTTCTGTGGGTTAGAAGTTTGGGCACTGTGGGCTCAGCTTTTCTCATGTGTCTTTGTATTAATAGTTTTTATATAATTAAAAAAAATCAGCCATTGTTTCTTCAAATGTTTCCCCTAGTCTTTTTCTGGAACTTCAATTGCATGTGTTAGATCTCTTGATAGTGTCCCATGGGTCACTGAAACTCTGTGAGTTCTTTTTCCTTACAGTCATATTTTCTCTTGGTGCTTATGTTTGGATAGTTCCTATTTTTCTTCATCAGGTACATTCATCTTTATTCTGTAATGTCTAATCGATTGTTAATATTACTTAGTAAAATGTTCATATTAAATACTATATTTTTCAACTGCTGAGCTTCTTATGATCATTTCTCTCATTAGTGTTTAGTAGTTTTCTGCATATATTGTGCTTCTTTTGTTAGATTTATACCTCTATATTTCAATTTTTTGTGCTGTTGTGATGGTATTATTTTTCTAACTTCAATTTCAGGCCGGATGCAGTGGCTCATGCCTGCACTCCTATCACTTTGGGAGGCTGAGGCAGGTGGATCACTTGAGGTCAGGAGTTTGAAACCAGCCTGGCCAAGATGGTGAAACCCCATCTCTACTATAAATACAAATTAGCTAGGTGTGGTGGCTGGTGCCTATAATCCCAGCTACTCAGGAGGCTGAGGCAGGAGAATGGCTTGAACCTGGAAGGCAGAGGTTGCAGTGAGCCAAGGTTGCACTACTATACTCCAGCCTGGGTGACAGAGCGAGACTTCATCTCAAAAAGAATAAAATAAAATAAAAAATTCAATTGTTCATTGTTGCTATATAGGAAAGTAATTGACTTTTATATTGACCTACTACATTTCAGGATACTCATTTGCTCATTCTAGAACATTTTTTATTTAAGATTCTGTGGGACATTCTATAGATAATTATGTCATTTGCAAATAAAGACAATTTCATTTATTCCTTTCCAAAATGTATGCTTTCTATTCTTTTTCTCTTGTCTTATTGCACTATCAGTTCCAGCATGATGTTGAATAGAAGTAGTGAGAGGAGATGTCCTTGCTTTGTTTCCGGTCTTCGGAGGAAAGTGTCTAGTTTGTCACTATTTAGCATGATATTATCTGTGGGATTTCTTTTCTTTTTTCTTTTTATTTGGTAGTTGTTCTTTATAAAGTTGAAAATCCACCTATTCTCAGTTTTCAGAGAGTTTTTTTTTATCCTAAATGGGTGTTGGATTTTGCCAAATGGCTTTTCTACACCAATGATCCAATCACAGAGTCATGTCTCTCCAACTAGATGTGAGACTCCTAGGGGCAAGGCCTGTGTCTCTTGCTCCTGTAATATATCACCAAGATGGAGAGCAAGGCTTGGCCTTGGCTGCCTCATCCTCCTCTTCCACCTCACCCCACTGAGTATCCAGCCCAGTCAATCACACCTCTCCACGTCCTCCTCACTTGCCCACTTGCATGCTCCGGAATTTGTTATCCCTCAGCTGTGAATACCTGTCCTTCTTGTCAGGGGCTGTCCGAATCCTACCATTTTCCAAGATCTCACAAGGTGCAGTAAACATGGCATGGATTTGCAATTTACAAATACTTCATTCTAAATCCTGATTCTGTCACTTTCTGGATAGAAGGGCTGGGCATATTCAGAAGGTGGTATTCCTTCCCCAAGACTTTGTTAATCGCATTTGTAAATCCAGAAGTTGATAATAACCGCTGTGAATGGGTTGTTGAAAAATGTAATGGGGGATATTAATTTAGTGGGAGAGATAACAGGACAGTATAATAAGTTAGTGCATGCCAATACATTTAAAACTTAGATTAAATGGACTTCTTCCTAGAAAAATATAACTTACCAAGAGTGACTAAAAAGAAACAGAAAGTCTGCATAGTCCTAAAATAAATTAAATTAGAAATTTAAAATTGTTCCATACAGAAAAATGCCAGGCACAGATTGTTTTGTAGGTGACTTCTACTAAGCTTTCAGGGAAATTCTCATTCCAAACTTGCAGCAATTAGAAAAAAGAAGGCAATTCTCAAAGAATTTATAAGGCTACCGTAATCTTGATACTAAAACCCAGAAAAAGGTATTACAAAAAAGAAAGATTATAATTTAAATACTCCTCATGATCATAGTTGTAAAAGTCACAAACATGATTATCACTGAATTACTAAATTACTGGATAAATAACCATGCTTTATGACCAAGTTGGGTTTATCCTAGGATCAATTAATATTAGAAAAATCTATAAATGATTGCTGTGTTAACAGATTTACTTCAATAAATGCCTGTGGGAAATTTAATATCCATTTAAAAATAATAGTTGGCCAGGCATGGTGGCTTATGCCTGTAATTCCAGCACTTTGGGAGGCCGAGGTGGGTGGATCACCTGAGGTCAGGAGTTTGAGACCAGCCTGGTCAACATGATGAAACCCAGTCCCTACTAAAAATACAAAAATTAGCCAGGTGTGGTGGTGCATGCCTGTAATCCCAGCCACTCGGGAGGCTGAGGCAGGAGAATCGCTTGAACCCAGGAGGTGGAGCTTGCAGTGAGCCGAGATCACGCCATTCCACTCTAGCCTGGGTGACAAGAGCAAGACTCTGTCTAAATAACAACAATAATAATAATTGTTATTAACAAACTAGAGATAGAAGAAAGTTTTTTTTAACCTGGTAAAACACTTTTACCAAAAGCCTACAGCATATGTTTAAAATCAAGAAAATACAAGATGCTTTCTCTCTCCAATTCCACTCAATACTGTGTTGGAGATCCAACCACCCAACCAGAGCCAGTGGATAAAGACAAGAAAATCAAATGAAAGGTTAATGAACGAGAAATAAAGAAAACCCAAACCAACACAAAATGTCAAGATTCTAAGATGTTTTTGATTGTATTTACCAGCAACAGAAATCATAGTTGAAAAGAGAATTTTTACAATAGCAACTGCAATATAAGGCACAGGAGAATATATCTGGCAAAAAACACTCAAGATGTTTCTGGGGAAAATTATAGAAAGGTACTCAAGACCTACATGTGCAAAGATATATGAAATTCATAGAGAAGACTTAATATTGTAAAGATGACAGTTCTCCGTAAATAGTTCCACAGATTCAACAAAATCCCAATCAAAACCCTAATAGCATATCTAAGAGAACTTGACAAGCTGACTATAAAATTCATAAGAAAAAGGATAAGGGGAAAAATAACCAAGGCACACCTGAAGAGCAAGTCAGGGGGTTTGCCATTTCAGATATCAAGATTTATAAGCCACAGTGACTGGAAGTAGACCTTGATTTAATTATAAGCCCAGTGGAAGAGAGCGGGTGTCCAGAGACACATGCATATGGAAAGTGTATATTATACAGCTGTCATCACAGACCAACAAGGAAAAGATGATCCATGCCTCAACAACTGGTTATCCACATGGGAAAAAAAAATCAAATCCCCAACTCGGAATACCACAAAAATCAATGCCAGATGGATAGAAATTTGAATGTAAAATGCAAAGCTTTAAATATTTTAGAAGAATATAGACTATTTTTATGACCTTTGGTAGGGAAAGATTTCTTTACTAATGCATTAACAGTGCAAACCACAAAAGGAAAAGATGGAATAACTTGACTAAATCATGTTTGAGGCATTCTGTTCTTCCAAAAACTACAAAATAAAAAGTAAAAAGACAAGTCTTAAATGGGAAGAAGATATTTACAACCTGTAATCAATAAATGACTATTACCCTAAATAGCTAAAGAACTCCTGCAAATCACCAGGATAGCAACAAACAAATGATAGAAAATTAGATAAAAGATATAAATAGGCATTTCACAGACGAAGAAATCTGAAGGCCAATAATCATTTGAAGATATATTTCATTTCATTAGTAATCAGGGAAGTGAAAATTATGAACATAGAGAATTACCATTTTACACCCACCATTCTGGCAAAAATGTAGAAGCCTGATAAATTTGGATCTGGATATGGAGGAATGGAAACTCTTATACGCCACTGCTGAGAGTGGAAACAGACAGCCACATTACGCAACAATTTGGCACTGTCTTGTAAAGTTGAACAAACACACCCACCACAAGCCAGTGATTTCCCTTCTGGAATGTACCCCAGAGAAGCTCTTATGCAGGTGCATCAGGAAGCTTGTACGATAATGTTCCTAGCGGCCTCATTTGCAATAACAAACACGCAAATGGAACTCTCCAAAGAAAGCAAAAAATTAGGACCAACTCAAATATCCATAGATAAGAGGATGGACCCATGAAATATGCTATATTCCTGCAACAGAATACTGAACATCAGCAAAATGAATGAATTGCAGATACCCATGTCCACATGGACAGGTCTAGAAATGATGTGGAGTGAAATATCCAAGCCACAGAGATCCATCCATCCATCCACGCACAGCTAGGACATTTGCATAAAGTTCATACACATGCAAAACTAAACAGTGCCTTGCGTGGTGATACAGACATATATGGAGAAACTGCAAAGAAAAGATAGACAAGGTGAACACACAGCACAGGACAGTGGCCACCCCTGGGAGGCACTGGAGGAGGCAGCTGGGGAGGGCTACCAGGACCTTCTGTGCCCTAGGAAATATTCATGGCAGTTCATTTTACTGCTAGGCTTCATCATTTATACATTTGTTATACAGAATTTTTATGAAAACCAAAGAGCATATGGTAGAAAGAAGAGGTCTGGTGAAGTGCTGTATGAAAGCTCAGCACAGGGTCTAGCGCGCACGAATCACGTCGGCTAAGATTGCACACACTTTTTCTGGAGTCAGGCACTGCACCAAGCGGTTGACACGTGTGGTCTCTTTTAGTCTTTACGGCAGCTCTATGATTGGCACCGTTTTACAGATGAGGAAACAGACATACATGCAGGTGATCTATGTGACTCTGTAGGTCCCTCTCAGCTGCTGTAGCCCCACCTCGCACACAGCAGGAGTCAGTAAGTGGTGAGGCCACTCTGATCCCTGTGTTCCTACAGTAGCAGCACCTCCTCCTTGACAAGTGCCACGTTGGACCTTGCATTGCTCTTATGCTAGCAGAATTCCCTGCAAGCTCCTGCAGTACACAGCGCAAAGAGGCTCCCTGTGCCAGTGCTCGTATCCAGCAGGAGCACAACAGGTGCTTCAATTTTGGTTGAGGTGTTATAGAACTCATCTCACGTGTGGAGGACCCCCAAAAAGCTCTGTCCTGTTGGCTGTAGAGGCTGGGAGAAGAGAGCTCAGGGGCCGTGAGGAAGGGGTAGGAGGGCCGGGCACTCACCCTGTAGCCATGGGCGTCCATGAAGGACAGGCCCACCCGCTTGTCCTCCTGCAGGGTGCTCTGGTCTATGAAGCTCTGGTCCATGGCACTCTTCCTGTGCATCCTCTCCAGGCAGCAGTTGGCAGTGGCCTTGGTCATGCTCACTGGCTTCCTGGAGAGGGGGGTCGAGGGGAGACACAGGCACTGTGTGGGGCTGGACAGGATCCAGAGGTGGGTGGGAGGTCCCACAGTCAAGGGATCTTGAGGCCGGGAGCCGGCAGCTGTCCTGGAAGTATCTCTGAATGCTAGGAGGTTCTGCCTCCATCCTTCACTCACCAGACCCTGAGAGCTGCTGCCTCCTCCAAAAGGGGCTGGTCCCCTGTCCTGGGGCCCCTTGCTGAGAGCAAGCCATGGACCTTGGGCATGGGATTCCAGTCTGAAGTCTGACTGGCCCCATGGGCTCAGGAAATGAGAAGGAAAGTCACTCTGGGCTCACTTTGGTGTCACAGCAGAAAGCCACCGCCACTGCACCCCAAACTAGGAAGGTGGCTAGACCCAGAATCAGATCAAGTTTTTCTTTTAGCAGTGGTGATGGGCTGCATGAAGTCACCCTCCCTCTTTCCTGACCACATGGGTGTGGCAGCAGCCCAGCTGAGAAGGAGCTCTTGTCGGCAGGGGCTGAGCTCCAACCTGGGCTTCTCAGTCCTGTGCCCATTCTCCCCAGAAACCACCAGGCCTGAGGCCATCATCTGCCATAAAGGATATGGAACAGAAACCTGCAGGCTCCATCTTCCTGCCACCCGCCATCAGCCCATCAACCTCACTCCCCACATCAGCTCATCCGGCTGCTGGAAGCAGCAGGGGGAGAAGGTGAGAGGCCCTGGTCCCTCCGCTGGAGGGGCAGAGCTTCTGGAGCAGCTTCTGGGCAAGGGCCCTGCATGGCCCAGGCCTCCAGGCTTAGTTGTATGCATGAGGACAGCAGTTTGTGATCCTGAAGGAACCTGGAGAAAGTGCGAGGGAGAGGAGGAGGGGAGGCAGGGGACAGCTCCATGATCAAGGGGCCAAGAAACAGGCACGGGGGAATGATTTGGGACTCTTGTCAAGGCTGGAGATGAGCCCAAGGGGCCCAGTCACAGGGAAGGCTCAGAGGAGAGAGCTGTTCACCTGCTCAGCCCTACAGCATGCAGGATGCAGGATAGACCTGAGAAAGGACTTCCAGGTTATGTGGGCTGAGGGACACCAACCATCCATGGGGACAGGGAGGCCAATGAAAGGATCTTCCCAGACAGGCAAACTCCAGCCAGCCTATCCTGGGGCAAGGGAAGGACAGGATGACCTCTGGATGCCCCTCCTGCCAGGACCAGGATGTCCTTCCTGTGCTAAGAAGATGGCTGTGTGTCCCCAATGGGATTACTGCTGTCGGGTATTCAGGAGGGCACATCCAGCCTGGATGGGAGACGGCTCAGCAGGCCTAGGCCTCCTACCCCCAGCCCCTGCCAGGCCCTGGGCATCGCCCTCACTGTGGCCCAGGGCGGAGCCAAAGCCCCCTTTGGGGGCAGGTGAGGAGCAGCCTCTGTGGCTGTGACCTTGACTACTTTGAGTGGGAAAGGGGCCAGGGAGAGACAGAGAAGGAGGGGGGAGGAGAAGAGAGAAAGGGACAGTAACAAGGAGATGGAGAGATGGGGAAGGGGACAGAGAGAGAGGGAGGGACAGGCCAGGCCAGCAAGCCACAGGGAAGACAGACAGGGCCACGGACAGAGGACAGCCGGCCAGGGTGGCTGCGCGTGGAGCTCAGAGAGGCCCGGTCAGTGAGCGGATGCTGGCCTAGAGAGCCGTCTCCCGTGGTGCCACAGCTCTATTCCCAGCTCAGGAGAAACAAACCAACCCGATCCACAGATGCCGGAACCCGGGAGGGACACCTAACGCTGCTGGCATCCAGCTGAGCTCAGTGCGAGATTAAGCAGATGGAATTTAATACAGACACTTTGGAAAGTTCTGCAACTGGTTTTGAAAACTAACTGCACAAGCAGTGGGGAGGGAGAGCTGCCTGTCCGCAGCCCCTGCAGGAGCCGAGCTGGGGGCTCAGCGTGAGTCCCTGGGTGTTGAGTTGCTGGAAAAGCTCATGTGGGAATCAGCAAGGTAAGGAGCCGCCCAGGGAGGAGGAGGTGAGAGACCCGCCGTCCTCGGGGCTGGCCCGGCGCCATCTGGGCCTGTTCTTCAAGGGAGGGAAAACCAGCACAGGTGCAGGAGGAATGTTCTGGAAGGCTTGCAGAGGAGAAGACAGAGACAGAAGACAGAGTAGCATCGGCAGGCTG